>SJYC01067212.1:0-19101 GCA_006408675.1 Madoqua kirkii
GTAGGTTTACATACATTTGTTCCTTTTATAATACATGAGTAGACTTCTGGAGCATGTTAACAAATGTGTTCATTTTAATAAAATATTTCTGGCTCTAGAAAATTGTGAGCTTTGCCAGTATTCTAAAATGTTTGTATGTGAAAGTTCTCAATTACTATCCACTTAATTTCTTTTGTAAAATATTATTTAGTTTGGTTACAAATTATAATTGACATATATATATTCATATAACTAAGGGCAGTATTGATAAAGCTTCACAAACTTATTCTTGGGCAAGCAGATGAGATTTTGTTTTCCAGGGAATTAGAAAGTAGCCTTATCCTAAATAAAGCATTAGTCTGTTCTAGAATATGGAAGTTCACAGCAAAGGGCAAAACTTGACTATTTGTTCCAAGTTTTAAAGGCTATGAAGGAAGAAATTGAATTTTCTTTGATTTAGTAAATAATATTCCATATCTTATAGAATAATTTTCTCTGTTTTAAATTGACTTTGAAATGTCTTGATTATTTAAAAAATGGTTCCTTGGTTGTGAAAGAGCTAGTATTTCTTACAATCATATAGCAGTCTTCTGATTTATTTTCAAATAACATTTTGATTAAATAAGCAATCCATATTGATCCTATTTCAATTAAGTAACCAAATCTCATCAAACCCAGATATTCAGGTTTTGTCAGAAATAGAAGAGGTAAAGGTAGAACTTTGTCAAGCCAGCTATGCATTAAGTCCATCTTCACATAAAAATGGCTTTCCAGGTGGCTCAGTGGTAAAGAATCTGCGTGCCAATGTAGGAGGTGCAAAAGGTGCAAGTTTGATCCCTGGGTCAGGAAGATCCCCTGGAGAAGGGAATGTCAAACAGTTCCAATTTTCCTGCCTGGGGAACCCCATGGACAGAGGAGCTTGGTGGGCTACAGTCCACGAGGTTGTGAAGAGTCAGACATGACTGCACACACACACACCACATAAAACATTATTAATATAAATGTCTTGTGACTGTATGTTATTTAGGAAGGTCACGTAGAGATTTGTCAATGAACTTGCTGCCCATAGTTTCTACCTTAAGGGAAATTATTGATCAAGCCCTTATGAAATAGTCATTTCCTATATCTAAATAAAGACTTTCAACTTCCTCTATTCTATATGATCAGTTACTTAATAAATTAACTTCTCTGATTCAGTTTCACTCTCAAACTGGTTCCTGCTTCCCTCTGTTGCTTGCTAAAGGTTCTGCTGTAACAGGCTAGAATTATTACCTTAAAAAAGTTGCATAGTCTCAAAGCCTCATGAAAATGACAGTACCAACTACTCTGAACTATTCATACATGTGAGAATGAATCTTGGGTATCTGCCTCCAAGTTGATATCATTTAAACGACATCCTGATTGGTGCCCATCCTGCGGATCAAAACACTGGTACCAAACCATTTATAAAAAGTAAAATATTTTTACCAAAGAGAAAAGTAATTGTCCTAAGAAAATATAGAAATTTAGTAACGCTATAAAGATACTCATCTGTTGCTTCTTAGTAGTTTATAGGAGGAGGATTTAAGTGAAAATAAATCTCCCTCAAGCTCTCTTTCATGTGTTTCACTGTATGACGAGAGCCGACAGCTTTAGGGGGAAAGGGCTGGGTAACATGATTTTATTTGAGGTCCATATACCATCTCTGTTGCATATTCTTCTCAGTGTTTCTTACAGTTATTTAAAAATTTAAACCCACTTTTGGCTCATGGGTCATACAAAAACCAAGCTGTAAGATTTAGTTTGTCAAAGCCTGTTTTATAATGTGCAGGGTCGCACAGAGTCAGACATGACTGAAGCGATTTAGCAGCAGCAGCAGCAGAGTCTTCTATGCAGCACTATTAGCCAGCCAATTAGCTTGATATTTTGATTCTTATTTCTATCTTTTAGGATTATCTTATAGGTCTTGTGGACTACTCAGAAAATAATTCCAAGTTTTTGAAAACAATTATTATACATTCAGTTGGATGCTATTACAGATATTCCTACTTAGAAAAACTGAGATTACATAATTGCTTAATTGAGGGGAAATAGAAAAGTTGTTGAAGAAGGCAATGGAACCCCGCTCCAGTACTCTTGCCTGGAAAATCCCATGGATGGAGGAGCCTAGTAGGCTGCAGTCTGCGGGGTCGCTAGAGTCAGACACTACTGAGTGACTTCACTTTCACTTTTCACTTTCATGCATTGGAGAAGGCAATGGCAACCCACTCCAGTGTTCTTGCCTGGAGAATCCCAGGGATGGAGGAGCCTGGTGGGCTGCCGTCTCTGGGGTCGCACAGAGTCGGACACGACTGAAGCAACTTAGCTGCAGCAGCAGCAGCAGTAAAAGAGTTATTGGTCTTTGGAATGTGTGGACAGAAACATTAATTGATAGATTAATTCATTGCCAATAGTATACATTTGCTTGCCATGGAATAATCTTTCAGGAAGCCAATATTTCTATGTAATGCTCCCAGAGTAAACTTCCTATATCCTAAATCTGATCATGCCACTTGCATGTGTGAAAATTGTCAATGGCTCTTATATTCCTTTATGATTAATTTAAAAATCTTTAGCATAGATTTCTAAGTCCTTTATAATGTGATCCAATTTTCATTTCCAGGCGATTTGTGACATATTTCTTATTTCAAGCAAGATAACCACTTTACCCTGGGCTCAATATATTACAGTCTCTTCGCATTGTTTGCTTATGGCATTTCTTCAACCTGGAATGCTCTTTCTTCTTCCCATAAATTTATAGCAAGCAAATATTCACAATTTAATGATTTCTTCATCTTTGAAGCTCTTGATAAGTGAGTGCATTGAACATATGATAATTGGAATTATTCTCTGTAAGAAAAAATAATTTTTCAAGCGATCATAAATATAGCAGTGCTGTGTTAAAGCATATCTAGGATGTGTGCTCTGAGAGAACTATTAAACAACATGATGTCATCTGCTCTGCTGCTTATTAGTTTCCCCATGAGATTCAGTTTGTTGGAATGTGTTTTCGTGTCAAATACCCTACTGTAAAATTATATTTGTTTTCATAGAAGGCCATGTTTGAAAGCACTGTTGAATGTCACCCATGGACATCAACTGTTTTATCAAATTAATTATCACTTGCAATATATAAGACACTGTTGCATTTTGAGGACTGGGATTCAGAAAATACCAAGAGTTTGAGGGTATTGCACCACTGGAACAGACCCAGAAGATGTTCCATCATGGAACTCTTGGTGGGAGGGGATCCTGGTGAGTACCAGGAGGAGAACTTGGCAAGATGGAATTTTTCTGAGCACTACCCATTTTGGCTCTTATATCATAAATCAATATATACATTTTTATTCTTTAAATGCAACTCAAAATATAAGTTAGTCTTCATTTCAGTGAAGATAATGATTTAAAATAAATTTTCATTGTTACATCAAAGTGCTGAAAACTTCAAGTTGGTGGAGAGTGCTTTGGAGAAGTCTGGCATAGGAGACTTATACTGGAAACCAATAAGGAAAATGTATTCAGTGGTGAAGAGCCACCTTCATTTCTTTTCTTAAAATCTATAGTTTTTCCAATTAAAGTCCGCAGAAATTGTTTTTACGCCCTTCTGTTCTTTGTGGTAGGATAAAAGACACCTCACGAGATAGTTGGGGGAACATAGAGATCTGAAGGCTACTGGCTGTGCTGTTAATAGGGAAATGAGAATAAGGACCAGCAGTTCAGTGATACCATCGTCCACCATGCACAACTTCAAACGCATCACAGACCCGTTGCTGTGAGTAATCACACTTTTAATGACACTTTGTGCTCTAAAATAAGAAGTCCTACAAGATCTTTTTGGGGCTGGTGCACTGGGATGACCCTGAGGGATGGTATAGGGAGGAAGGTGGGAGGGGGGATCAGGATGGGGAATACATGTATACCTGTGACGGATCCATGTTGATGTATGGCAAAACCAATACAATATTGTAAAGTAATTAGCTTCCAATTAAAATAAATAAATTTATATTTTAAAAAGATGTTTTCACCTTAAGTTTTATTGGTGAAAGTGTAAAATGATGCCTCCCCTAATGGAAACAGTTTGGTTGTTCTTCAAAAAGTGAAATGTAAGGATTTTCCTAGTGGTCCGGTGGTTTGTTTCTGTTCTGTCTCAAAGTCGTGTCTGACTCTGTGCTACCCCATGGACTGCAGCATGCCAAGCTTCCCTGTCCTTCACCCTCTCCCAGAATTTGCTCAAACTCCTGTCCCTTGAATCGGTGACACTATCCAACTATCTCATTCTGTCACTCTATTTTTCCCAATATCAGGGCCTTTTCCAATGAGTCAGCTCTTCACATCAGGTGACCAAAGTATTGGAGCTTCAGCTTCAGCATCAGTCCTTTCAATGAGTATTCAGGATTGATCTTCTTTAGGACTGACTGGTTTGATCTCCCTGAAGTCCAAGGAACTCTCAAGAAGTCTTCTCCAGCACCATAGTTCAAAAGCATCAGTTCTTCAGCACTGTTTTTTTTATGGTCCAACTCTCACATCCATACATGACCTGCTGGAAAAACCATAGCTTTGACCATATAAACCTTTGTTGGCAAAGTACTTCCAGTTCATGGGGTGTGGTTTCTGTCCTTGATCAGAGAACTAATATCCCACATGTCTCATAGCATAAAACAGAAACAATATTATAACAAATTAAATAGACTTTTTTTAAAGTCAACATTAAAAAGATCTTTTAAAAATGTTAAATGTAGAAATACTATAAAACCCAGCAATTCCATTCCTAGGATATAGTCAAAGTGATACTGCTAATCATTTCATTATATATATGTATATCAAATCACCACGTTGTATGCCTTAAGTATAAACAACTTTTATTTAAAAATAAAATGTAAAACATTGGAAACAATTCTGAAAAGTCAATGTGTTTGAGGGACCTAACTAAATATTTGTCTGTAAATGTTCAGAGCAGCAGTGTTCACAATATCCAAAAGATGGGAATGGCTTAACTGTTCATCAGGTGATGAATGGGTAAACAAAATCTCGTTGCTGTTGTTTAGTTTTTAAGTTATGACTGCCTCTTTTGTGACCCCATGAACACAGGACCCTCCAGCCTCCTCTTTCCATGGAATTTATACTGGAGTGGATTGCTGTTTCCTTCTCCAGGGTGTCTTCCCACTCTTGGGATCAAACCCACATCTCCTGCATTGGCAGGCAGATTCTTTATGGCTGAGCCAGGCCTCCCTATTCATTACCATCTCTCGGAGTTCACTCAGACTCATGTCCACAAGTCCATGATGCCATCCAGCCATCTCATCCTCTGTTGTGCCCTTCTCCTCCTGCTCCCAATCCCTCCCAACATCAGAGTCTTTTCCTATGAGTCAACTCTTTGCATGAGGTGGCCAAAGCACTGGAGTTTCAGCATTAGCATCATCTGCAGTGAATTTGGAGCCCCCCAAAATAAAGTCTGACACTGTTTCCACTGTTTCCCCATCTATTTCCCATGAAGTGATGAGACTGGATGCCATGGCTGAGCCATCAGGGAAGCCCAAACAAAAATGTAAGTCTATCTATAGTGAAATATTTTCAAAGATACAACAAGAAATAAAGGACCTCTACATGCTACAATAACTAAGAAGAACCTTGAAAACATTACATTAAATGAAAGAAGCCAGGCTCAGAAGTCACATATTATATATTTCATATATGTGAAATATACAGATTAGATAAATTCAGAGACAGAAGATAGATTAGTGGTTGCCTGGTGTTGTGAGGAGGAAAGAATGGGGAATGACAGCTTAAAGGATACAGGGTTTTCTTTAGGGGTAATGGAGGTGTTTTAGAATTGGATCTAGGTGGTAGATACACAACACTGGAAATGTAATTAATGCCGCTGAATTGTGCATTTTGAAATGTTAAATTTTATGTTACGTGAATTTTATCTTAAATAAAAAAATAAGCTTCAGGAAAACTATATTGACTGACCAAGATTACAAATTAACTCATAAAACTCATAAAATTTTTAATATCTGTAAACTAAAACAAGAAAGGTAGCATTCATTGACCCATTCTTTTATTTGTTCAATGAATATTTATTCAGCATCTTCTACATACATATTAGGTACTATTTTAAACTTTAGAGATATATTACCAAAAGAAGCCCTTACTCCTTTGGGATTACATTTTAGTTGGTAGAGACAGAGAGTAAATTAATAATTACATAGTAATCTAAGTAGTGATAAGGTTTGTAAAGAAAAGCAAAGTAAGACAAAAGAATAAAGACATGTCAGGTGGTGGGGTGTTATTTTAGACAGCACAGTCAAGTCAGGCTTCTCTTGCAAGTAACATTTGAACAGAAACATGCAGGCCAGACATTTATCTGGGGAAAGAGCCGTTCAGGCAGAGGTAACAGCAGGTACAAATGTCCTGATGAGCCAAGTGCTTGGCAGTGTGAGGAGCCACAAAGAGGCTGGAGGCTACAGGAGGATCTATTAATAGTTTGCAAGTAGGAAGAAGTGAGGTCAGAGAGAGCCAGGAGGTCAGCTTGCTTAAGAGTTATATCCTAACTACTTTGACATTTACAACCTTGGACTTGTTCTGAGTGTGAGGGGTTAGGCCCCAGATGAAATGAATATTAGTAACATTTAATACATCTTAGAATATTAACGTGGGCTTCCCAGGTGGGCTAGTGGTAAAGAACCCGACTGCCAATATAGGAGATGTATAGAGAAACAGGTTGGATCTTTGGTTGGATCCCCTGGAGGAGGGCATGGCATCCCACTCCAGTATTCTTGCCTGGAGAAGCCCATGGAGAGAGGAGCCTGGCAGACTACAGTTCCAGAGTCAGACAAGATTGAAGCAACCTAGCAGGCACACAAAACGTTAATATATACGAAAATATTTTGGAAATTTTGTACAATATTTTGAAAACTTGTTTTACTGTAGTTTCAAAAAATAATCTGAATTTGCTTTTCATTATACCAGTTATGACTCATTGGAAAAGATACTGATGCTGGGAAACATTGAATGCAAAAGGAGAAAGGGACAGCAGAAGATGAGATGATTAGATAACAGCATTGACTCAGTGGACATGAGTTTGAGCAAGCTCCGGGAGATGGTGAAGGAAAGACAGGGAAACCTGGCATGCTGCAGTCCATGGCGTTCCAACGAGTCAGACACAACTTGGCAACTAAACAACAATGCCAAATACACATCTACAAAAAGACCTTTTTCTGTATCTCTTCCTCCACACAAACATTTTTATTTCAGCTTGCTATTAATTTTATGACTTGGAATTGATCCTAATCTAAGTATGCTCAATTTATTTTCCCATTGTTGTAGAAAAGGTTTTTATAGTTAAGATGCTTTAGGAAAATTCCATTGAAAAGGCATCTTGGATTTGAGAGGAAGTAATCTTTCCCCTTGGACAGAAATTTAAAAATGAAAACATAATAGATTAGTCAGTTCACATAAATTTCTTCAGTTATCTAATACCCTTTGGTAGATATTTACTAAAGACATGGAGCCGCATCAGGTCAGAGATCTGGAATAAAGTATTCATCTCTAAACAAACTCTGAATTTGTTCTCTGAACTTAAGAGACTGTCCATGACCATCACCATCACCATCCATTTCAGAGAGAGGGTATGAGTCAACTACTCTTTGAGAAGAACACTGTAAAATGAGAGAAGCTGAGGAGCCAAATCTTTGAGTTGAATTTAAAAATAGCAGAAAGATACACATTTAGAACAACCTTTTCTCATGCAGGAAAAAAACAAAATAACACAAAACAGGCCATATTCTAGGAGTGGTGGAGCTTTGGTGATAACAGGTATGACATAGAACTGAGCAGAAGATTTAGCAAGAGGATGACCTTCACTAGGGTGAGCATGGTGGTTGGGTCTCTGCTGCCAGGGGAGGGTAGGAACTGAGTTAGCTCCTAAAATTCAAGTCAACCTGTCTCCAAGACTGTGAACTCTATGCATTGTCAATAATCAAGCTGCCTCCTTGGCTGTCTCCCATTTCCCCCCATCAACAACCATCCTATGCACACCCAACTCCTGACCACAATTTCATCAGACAGATAAGTAATGCACCAATCCTAGAACTGTGTTCAAGGCCCCTGCAGAAGATAGGGCCTTGGAAACCTTGAGACTTAGGGAGAGACCGTGAGCCAGGATAAGACTAGGCAAAATACAAAGTTGGAGATCCCCTTCTAGTCAAGGACAATGTTGGAACATGAGGTGAGGTGAAGTCACTCAGTCGTGTCCGACTCTTTGCAACCCCGTAGACTGTAACCTACTAGGCTTCTCTGTCTATGGGATTTTCCAGGCAAGAATACTGGAGTGGATTGCCATTTCCTTCTCCAGGGGATCTTCCCAACCCAGGGATTGAACTTGGGTCTCCCACATTGGAGGCAGACGCTTTAACCTCTGAGCCACCAGGGATGTATGTTGGAATATACCCATTCTCAATTTGGTATGGCCACTGCTGCTGCTGCTGCTAAGTCGCTTCAGTCGTTCGTGTCCGACTCTGTGCGACCCCATAGATGGCAGCCCACCAGGCTCCCCTGTCCCTGGGATTCTCCAGGCGAGAACACTGGAGTGGGTTGCCATTTCCTTCTCCAATGCATGAAAGTGAAGTCAAAGTGAAGTCGGTATGGCCACTAGTACACTGACATAGGAAACCGATGAAACTTTGAAAGTATTTTCATTAAAATATTGCTACTTTCTTATAATATGATTTCATGTGCAATTTCTCAATGTCAGTAAGCTATATAAGAACACTGAGTAAAACAGGAAACTGAGATTGAAATTACTCATCTCATTTCTTTTTTTAATGTGATTGATTCCATGCCATTATTTCTAAACTAACTTTCATTATAAATAGCAATTACTACTATTTGCAATTAATAGTATGTTTACTTGTTGACATCTGCCTACCCACATGGGAAAGTCAGTCCTGCCAAGGAAAGGCATTTTGGGTCACATTCATCACTCTGTGACTGAGAATTGTATGCTCTAGCAATTAAATCTTGAGACCTGGAGTCATACTACCTGAGTTTCCACTCCAGTTCTGTTACACACATAACATTTTCCACTTCAGAAATTTCTGTTGTAAAATATGGACTGTAGTTGTTGACTATGCCAAAGCCTGTGATTGTGTGGATCACAATAAACTGTGGAAAATTCTGAAAGAGATGGGAATACCAGACCACCTGACTTGCCTCTTGAGAAACCTGTATGCAGGTCAGGAAGCAACAGTTAGAACTGGACAAGGAGCAACAGACTGGTTCCAAATAGGAAAAGGAGTACATCAAAGCTGTATATTGTCATCCTGCTTGTTTAACTTATATGCAGAGTACATCATGAGAAACGCCGGGCTGGAAGAAGCACAAGTTGGAATCAAGTTTTCTGGGAGAAATATCAATAACCTCAGATATGCAGATAACACCACCCTTATGGTAGAAAGTGAAGAGGAACTAAAAAAGCCTCTTGATGAAAGTGAAAGTGAAGAGTGAAAAAGTAGGCTTAAAGCTCAACATTCAGAAAACGAAGATCATGGCATCTGGTCCCATCACTTCATGGGAAATATATGGGAAAACAGTGTCAGACTTTATTTTGGGGGGCTCCAAAATCACTGCAGATGGTGACTGCAGCCATGAAATTAAAAGATGCTTACTCCTTGGAAGGAAAGTTATGACCAACCTAGATAGCGTATTGAAAAGCAGAGATACTACTTTGCCAACAAAGGTCTGTCTAGTCAAGGCTATGGTTTTTCCTGTGGTCATATATGGATGTGAGAGTTGGACTGTGAAGAAAGGTGAAAATTGAAGAATTGATGCTTTTGAACTGTGGTGTTGGAGAAGACCCTTGAGAGTCCCTTGGACTGCAAGGAGATCCAACCAGTCCATTCTGAAGGAAACCAGTCCTGGGATTTCTTTGGAAGGAATGATGCTAAAGCTGAAACTCCAGTACTTTGACTCACTGGAAAAGACTGATGCTGGGAGGGATTGGGGGCAGGAGGAGAAGGGGACAACTGAGGATGAGATGGCTGGATGGCATCACTGACTTGACGGATGTGAGTCTGAGTGAACTCCAGGAGTTGGTGATGGACAGGGAGGCCTGGCGTGCTGCAATTCATAGGGTCTCAAAGAGTTGGACACGACTGAGCAGCTGAACTGAACTGAGCTGATACATCATGGGCTGTAGTTGTGAGGTGTTTAAATGCCTGGCACATGCTAAGTACTAAATAAATGTTAGGTTGGATTACACCTCTAGCATCTATAACAAGGCCAGCACTTCTGCCTTTTAAAAATGATAAACAGATGAATGATTACCTTCTGAAAATGCAGATGAAAGCTCTGTAGAATGAAAAGGATTGAGTGGAAATGAGCAAATAATCAGTAGAAGTTTTTTGATCACTTGCCACATATTAGGAAGAAAGAAAAACAAAATGTAAGACAGAATGAAAGTATAAGTAAAGGAAGACAGAAATTGTTTAGGACAGATCACAGGTTTACCACTTTAGACTGGATTTTATTTCTAGCTCTTTTGGGTGTGCAGCACTGTGTGGTCTTGAGTTTGTGAGTGTATTGGAATAAACTGGATAATTGATTGACTGTCAGCACTTAATTCAGCCAGCCAGTCAGTTCAGTTCATGTCCAACTTTTTGTGACCCCATGGACTGCAACAAGCCAGGCTTCCCTGTCCATCACCAACTCCTGGAGCTTGCTCAAATTCATGTCCATAGAGTTGATGACACCATCTAATCATCTCATCCTCTGTTATCTCCTTCTCCTTCTGCCTTCAATCTTTCCCAGCATCAGGGTCTTTTCCAATGAGTCAGTTCTTCACATCAGGTGGCCAAAGTAGTGCTTTGCAAATTATGATATTGATGACATTATGAACACCATAAAAATAATAGTTTGAATTTTATGTAGTTTTAAAGACTATAGAAAACATCAGTGCCCCAAGCATACCTCCAATTTTTGATAACTGATTTGATGTCTACATTTTGACATGGATTCCTATTATTATCTTATTAATTATTCACTTTATTGGGTATCCCCTGAGTTTTAGGACTCAGTCATCTTAAAATAGACTCGCCTTTAGGAATTATTACACTACACTTTTAACCTTGTTGATCATTTGCAGATCATTTTGGTGTGGATACATTTATGAGATTCTTCTTTGATAATACAATTTGAGAAGCCCTCTAATTGGAACAATAAAACTTTTGATTCCTCATTAGAATTAAGAATGATGAAAGCTTAGAATATCCACAATAAATTGAACTTACTTCAAGAAATTTGGAAGGACACCACTAACTAGCAGCATTCCGTTTCCCTGGGTCTTGAAATGAAAATCGAATGCATATGATCGCAGAGACTGGGTGATGTTTATTGCATTCCTGGGACATTTGTAAGTATTTTCGTCTTAAGTAGACAGGATATATGCTTTCAGTGTCAGCTTTTCTTCTGTCCTTGTAACTTAATGATCCTGTGAATCACTAAACAGAACGTAAATAACAGAACTGTTTGCTCAAGTGGGCTGCTAACCAGGCTCTTTTATTCATCCCTTAGCAGAAAAGCAGGAAGTCGTATTTATTCTACTCATTATGGAATCCATAGACAAGGTGGAAAATGACCTTGCAGAATGTACAAGCAAGGCAAACGAGCTGTAAGTGCTTCTTGTCTTATCAGAGAAGTAGATAATGGCTCTCATTTTATTTTTCCTGGGTCACAAATCAATACAGTTTCTCTAAAAGATGTCTACTGATTCCACCAAATGGATAATGACCATGTACTGGTTGCAATAAGAGTGCTTAAGGAGAAAAATTATTTCAGCAACTGTTTCCAGACAAAACAACTATTAATTTATATGGTTACTCAGATTTCAAGACCCTTAGTTTAATTTTCCTCATCTCTTCCAATTACCCCTTTAGCTCTAACTCCCCAATTTAGTTCTCTCCTTACAATTTCATTCTTTGGAATTCCCTGGTGACCCAGTGGTTAGGACTCCATGCTCTCACTGCTAAGGTGAGAACCCTGTAATCTGGGGTTTCATCCCTGGTCAGGAAACTAGAGTGTCCAAAAAAAGAAAACCTACATTTTTAGTTCTTTAAGATCCCATTCTTTCATCACTTCTGGGCTCACCATTCTGTAGGACCAAAATCAACTCAGCTCAGTTGCTCAGTTGTGTCTGACTCTTTGTGACCCTGGGGACTGCAGCACACCAGGCTTCCCTGTCCATCACTAACTCCTGGAGCTTGCTCAAACTCATGTTCATCGAGTGAGTGATGCCATCCAACCATTTCATCCTCTGTCATCCCCTTTTCCTCCTGCCTCAATCTTTCCCAGCGGCAGGGTCTTTTCCAATGAGTCAGTTCTTTGCATCAGGTGGTCAAAGTATTGGAGTTTCAGCTTCAGCATCAGTCCTTCCAATGAATATTCAGGACTGATTTCCTTTAGGATGGACTATTTGGATCTCCTTGCAGTACCAGGGACTCTCAAGAGTCTTTTCAACACCACAGTTCAAAAGCACCAATTCTTTAGTGTTCAGCTTTCTTTATAGTCCAACTCTCACATCCATACATGACTACTGGAAAAACCATAGCTTTGACTAGACAGATTTTTGTTGGCAAAGTAATGTGGCTCAGAGGGTAAAACATCTGCCTGCAATGTGGAAGACCTGGGTTTGATCCTTGGGTTGGGAAGATGCCATGGAGAAGGAGATGGCAGCCCACTCCAGTATTCTGGCCTGGAGAATCTCATGGACAGAGGAGCCTGGTGGGTTATAGTCCACAAAGTTGCAAAGAGTCGGACACGACTGAGTTACTTCACTTTGAATATGCTGTTAGGTTGGTTATAGCTTTTCTTCCAAGGAGCAAGTGTCTTAATTTAATTGCTTCAGTCACAATCTGCAGTGATTTTGGTGCCTGAGAAAATGAAGTCTGTCACTGTTTCCATTGCTTCCCCATCTATTTGCCATAAAGTGATGGGACTGGATGCCATGATCTTTGTTTTTTTGAATGCTGAGTTTTAAGCCAGCTTTTTCATTCTTCTCTCTCACTTTCACCAAGAGGCTCTTTAGCTCCTCTTCACTTTCTGCCATAAGGATGGTGTCATTTGCATATCTGAGGTTATTGATATTTCTCCCAGCAATCTTGATTTCCAGCTTGTGCTTCATCCAGCCTGGTATTTCTCATGATGTACTCTGCGTATAAGTTAAATAAGCAGGGTGACAATATACAGCCTTGACGTACTCCTTTCCCAATTTGGAACCAGTCCATTGTTCCATGTCCAGTTCTAACTGTTGCTTCTTGACCTGCATACGATTTCTCAGGAGGCAGGTAAGGTGGTCTGATATTCCCACCTCTTAAAGAGTTTTCCAAGTTTGTTATGATCCACACAGTCAAAGGCTTTGGAGTAGTTAATAAATTCGAAGTTGATGTTTTTCTGGAGCTCCTTTGCTTTTTCAGTGTTCTAACAGATGTTGGCAATTTGATCTCTGGTTCCTCTCCCTTTTCTAAATCCAGCCTGAACATCTGAAAGTTCTCATTCATGTACTGCTGAAACCTCACTTGGAGAATTTTGAGCATTCCTTTGCTAGCTTCTGAGATGAGTGCAATTGTGTGGTAGTTTGAAAATTCTTTGTCATTGACTTTCTTTGGGATTGGAATGAAAACTGACCTTTTCCAGTCCCTGAGGCCACTGCTGAGTTTTCCAAATGTGCTGGCATGTTGAGTGCAGCACTTTCACAGCATCATCTTTTAGGATTTGAAATAGCTCAATTGGAATCTCATCACCTCCACTAGCTTTGTTCATAGTGCTGATTCTGCAGTGATGCCCACATGACTTTGCATTTCAGGATGTCTTGTTCTAGGTGAGTGATCACATCATTGTGGTTATCTGGGTCATAAAGATCTTTTTTATATAGGTTTTCTGTGTATTCTTGCCACCTCTTCTTAATGTACTCTGCTTCTGTTAGGTCCATACCATTTCTGTCCTTTACTGTGCCCATCTTTGCATGAAATGTTCCCTAGGTATCTCTAATTTTCTTGAAGAGATCTCTAATCTTTCTCTTTCAATTGTTTTCCTTTATTTCTTTGCATTGATCACTGAGAAAGACTTTCTTATCTCTCCTTGCTATTCTTTGAAACTCTGCATTCAGAATGGGTCTGTCTTACCTTTTCTCCTTTGTCTTTCACTTCTCTTCTTTACTCGGCTATTTGTAAGGCCTCCTCAGACAACCATTTTGCCTTTTCGCATTTCTTTTTCTTGGGGATGGTCTTGATGCCTGACTCCTGTACAATGTCATAAACCTCTGTCCATAGTTCTTCAGGTACTCTGTCTACCAGATCTAATCCCTTGAATCTATTTGTCACTTCCACTGCATAATTATAGATCTGAATGGTCTAGTGGTTTTCCCTGCTTTCTTCATTTTAAGTCTAAACTTTGCAATAGGGCCAAAATAATATCTACCAATTGCCATTCATATTTCCCCCCTTTACTTTGGATCCAGGAAAACTTTGCAGGTTAAAGAGGCAAGTATTTTTAGGAAAGTTAGGAACATATTTCTTACCTTGTAGCATCTCCTTTTGGATTTTTAAATTTAATTGGTAATAAGAAAAAGGAAAAACAAAAGAAAAGCCATCACCCAAGGTAATTAACCTTATTTTGGTTTATTATTACTTTATTTTAATTGGAGGCTAATTACAGTATTGTGGTGGGTTTTGCCATACATTGACATGAATCAGTCACAGGAGTACATGTGTTCCCCAGTCCCAAACCCTCCTCCTCTTTTAAAATGATCTCTTCTATTGTAGTGAGTTTTGTTTAAAAGATGAGTTAGTCTCTTGCCTCTGCCTATGTTGAAATATTTGACCCAGAAAATAATTTAAACCTTCAACTCCCTCGTCCATAAAGAAAGTAAAATAATGTGTATTTCACATCATAATAGTAAACAAAAAAGTTGAGAAAAGATGTAGACTACATAAATTCAAAATTTCTAAATGATTTCCAATTTCAGAGTGAACACTGGTAGTATCATTTAAAAGACTGTTTGACAGTTTCTCCTAAAGCTAAACATAGTCTTACCATATACAATCCAACAAGTAGGACTGCTTAGTGTTTACCTGACTGATTTAAAAACTTAGATCCACACAGAAACCTGCATGCGGTTACTTTTATTTTAATTTATAATTACCCCCATCTGGAAGCAACCAAGTTCATTTCCAATCTGTGAGTAGAAAAACCAAATATGGGCTTTCTGGTGGTTCGGTGGTTAAGAATCTGCCTACCAATGCAGGAGATGTGGATTTGATCCCGGGGTAGGAAAATTCCCTGGAGAAGGAAAAGCAACCCGCTCTAGTGTTCTTGCTTGAGAAATCCCATGGACAGAGGAGCCTGACAGGCTACAGTCCATGGATTCACAGAAGAGTCACAACTTAGAGACTATAAAACAACAACAGTAAAACCAAACATGATACATCCAGAAAATAGGATGCTATTCAGTTACAAAAAGAAATAAGCTCCGAAAAGCATAATGTATATCGCTGAGTGAAAAAAAGCCAGTCCGAAAAGACTGCATAGCATATGACTAAGTATGTGACATTTTGGAAATAGGAAATTATGGAGATGATAAAAAGGTCAGGGGTCTGGAGGAATGATATGTGTTTGAGCAAACTATGGGAGATAGTGGAGGACAGAGGAGCCTGGCGTGCTACACTCCATGGGGTCGCAAACCGTCAGTCCCGACTTAGCAAATGAACAACAACAACAATAAAAATAACTGTGTCAATTACCATGTGAATGTTTCCCTTAGATTTTCTGACTATAACGAAAAAAAAAGCAAAGCAACAGAGACTGAAAGATTTATTTGCTCACATAAAAGGTAAGAGGATTAAAATAACATAGATGTTAATACAAAGTGACGAGTCTTACTGATGTGCCAACAGAGAGGAAGAAGTGACACATTACAAAGGGTAAACTATAAATACCTGGATGGCTATGCATAAAAGAGATCATGGTGATATCATGAGTTCAGATTTGGTGGCTAAGAAGTGGATAATATAACTTTGGACCTATAAGGGAAGAGAAAATTTAGAATGTTGCCAGTAATGTAAACTGGTGACAAAACATGCTAATAAATATGCTCACACATAGAATTTGGTATAAATAGAAAACCTTCCTATTAAACCTGAATGAAGGGCCTGGATTCTCTTACTTTTGAAGGAAGAGAAGGGGATGGGAATTTTGTGCTTACAATAGACATTTTGGATTGCAGGACTCCATGGATGGGTCAGTTAACAGAACTACTTAAAACACTGTAAATGAGGTGATAGGTCAGCTCAGCATAACAAGCTGCATTTCTCATGTACCAGTGGAGGCACCCATGAGTCACCAGGTGGAGCAGAAGACAAATGTGTCTGTCTGAATGTAAAAGTGTCACTATTATTATATTAGGGAAACATGAAGGATATGTTCTATTTACGACAAGTTTGTTCTTAGAATGTCAGGAAGAGAATGACTTCTTCTAGTCCAAAATGATCAACTGTGGTACATGAAAAAAGAAACATCTAGTTTCTAACAGGTAATATAAAATTCTATATTTCCCCATGAAATGACGGAAATTATATTGATCAATTTATAAAAATGCACAATTTTATAAAGGCATATACTGTCTGTAAATAGTCAAACAACCCAATTCAAGGCTTTCTATCTCCTAGAATAATTTTCTGACCTGATTCCCTATTTTATGAGTGTGTTAGCTTCTATGACAGATATTGACTCAAGTGTTCACAGATTGCCACAGAAAAATGATCTTTGTTACTACGTCTTTCACTGCATACTAGGTGTCAGAAGGCATTGCATATAACAAGTAGTCAAGGCAAGGAGTTGTGTCTACAAAAAAATAAAAATAAAAAGTGTGAAGTAACAACTTAAATGTTTTAGAATTAGCAGGCGTATTTTCAGTAGTTTTATAGCATTTGTAATGAGTCTGTATTTTTAAAATAATAATAGAAAAAATGAGTTCTGACTTCTTTTTGGATGTGTGTTGTAATGCTTGAATTTCTCAAAGCATATGGTGATTCTCAAAATTATCCTTTTTCCACCTACTGCTAAAAATTTCTTGCCTACTGATTTCAGCACCTCTTCAATGTGTTAAAACCAATTAGTAATACATCAAAGGATTTTTTTAATAACAGAAAGTTTAAACAACTGTGGAATATTCGGGCATTAAGCTCTGTGAAAATCGATCTCCTGAACTTTGATCTGTGCCTGTGAGGATAAATTCATAAATATGTTTTCATTACCAAATTGGAGTCTCATCAGGAAGCAACCTAAACAAAAATACATGATCTAACCATGGCTATAATGGTAAGCTCTGTGAAACTAACTGTTTTAGGCAGCCAGTTATCTGTTTGTATGAAGTATATATCAACAGATTTTCTCCCCTGATTTTCCCTACAGTGTAATTAAAATCAATTATTTTTAATACTAAGAATCCAGCAAAAATTAATGAACTAGCAGACTGCAACAACTACAACAGTAAGCTACAGATTGCTGGACATTCGCTTTTAATTTTTATTTCTAGTTCAAAATGGCTCAGTGATAAAGAATCCACCTGCAGTGCAGGAGATGTAGGTTTGATCCCTGGGTCAAGAAGATCCTCTGGAGTAGGAAATGGCAACCTGCTCCTGTTTTCTTGCCTGGAGAATCCCATGGGCAGAGGAGCCTGATGGGCTACAATCCATAGGATCATAAAAGAATAGGGCACTACTGAGTGACTAAACTACAATAATTAGTTCAAATACAATGGAAAATCATGCAAACACATAGTTCACTAATTTATACAGATCTTTCCCAGCATCAGTGTCTTTTCCAATGAGTCAGCTCTTCACCAAGGAAGACCTTGGTTACCTGCTAATTATCAGACAAAAAGAGAAAATTAGAGAAAGACTTTCAAATTGGACGTGGAATTAGACTTAGGGTGCAGATAAGAAAGAAGAACTGACTTCTCAGTGTCACAGCCAGGGGAGGATTTCAACTACAATAGACTAATCTGATGGAGAAGGCAATGGCAACCCACTCCAGTCTCTTGCCTGGAAAATCCTATGGACGGAGGAGCCTGGTAGGCTGCAATCCATGGGGTTGCTAGGAGTCGGACACGATTGAGCGACTTCACTTTCAATTTTCACTTTCACTTTCCACTTTCACTTTCCTGCATTGGAGAAGGAAATGGCAAGCCACTCCAGTGTTCTTGCTTGGAGAATCCCAGGGACAGGGGAACCTGGTGGGCTGCCATCTATGGGGTCACAGAGTTGCACATGACTGATGCAACTTAGCAGACTAATCTAAGAGACACTTGGTTTCAAAAGTCTTGAACAAGATTTGGTCAGGGAAAATTTTCTGGCAGTCCCTTAATTTTATTTATTTATTTATTTTAAATATAGATTTATTTATTTTAATTGGAGGCTAATTACTTTACAATATTGTATTGGTTTTGCCATACATCAATATGAATCTGCCATGGGTGTACACTTGTTCCCTCTGCTGAACCCCCCTCCCACCTCCTTCCCCATTCCATCCCTCTGAGTCATCCCAGTGCACTAGCCCTGAGCATCCTGTATAATGCATCAAGCCTGGACTGGTGATTCATTTCACATATGATATTATACATGTTTCAATGCCATTCTCCCAAATCATCTCACCCTCTCCCTCTCCCAGAGTCCAAAAGACTGTTCTATATATTTGTGTATCTTTTGCTGTCTCACATACAGGGTTATTGTTACCATCTTTCTAAATTCCATATATATGCATTAGTATACTGTATTAGTGTTTTTCTTTCTGGCTTACTTCACTCTGTATAATTGGCTCCAGTGTCATCCACCTCATAAGAACTGATTCATATGTATTCTTTTTAAGGGCTGAGTAATACTCCATTGTGTCTTAATTTTAACTATAATGTACAGATGTGTAAAACAGAAGAGGGGAGTATTTTGTAAAACATATTTCTTTCTCCAGAGAGCTAAATGATATGATAAAATCTTTAATTATTTTCATGTTTAGACATAAAATTCAAAATGTTCCTTTTCAACATTTTATAAAACATCT
>SJYC01067216.1:0-25249 GCA_006408675.1 Madoqua kirkii
AAGCGACTGATCTGATCTTATCTGAAAAGCCTTTTGTTGTGACTATGTGATTTGTTAAAAAAAAAATCAGGAAGTCATAAGCAGGTTTGAATGTAATAGGGAAGGGATATGTAAACTGCCAACTCTTTGGACACTATTCTCTACATAGACTAAGGAAAAGAAACCTAGGCAGAACAACATGAGCAATTAGAGAGAATATGAAGTCAGATAAAGGCCAGAATAGGAATTTGTCAGTAAAGCTGATAACATTATAATCTGGGCTTAAAATTAGAATCGGAGAAGGCAATGGCACCCCACTCCAGTACTCTTGCCTGGAAAATCCCATGGTCGGAGGAGCCTGGTGGCCTGCAGTCCATGGGGTCGCTAAGAGTCGGACACGACTAAGTGACTTCCCTTTCACTTTTCACTTTCATGCATTGGAGAAGGAAATGGCAACCCACTCCAGCGTTCTTGCCTGGAGAATCCCAGGGACAGGGATGCCTGGCGGGCTGCCGTCTATGGGGTTGCACAGTCAGACACGACTGAAGTGACTTAGCAACAGCAGCAAAATTAGAATAGATCATTTCCTCTAGGAGTTTTCCTGGTGACTCAGATGGAAAAGAATCTGCCTACAATGCAGGAGTTCCAGGTTTGATCCCTGGGTCAGGAAGAGCCCCTGGAGAAGGGAATGGTTACCTACTCCAGTATCTTGCCTGGAAAATCCCACTGAAGAAATTAGGTTAAAACTTTAGGTTTTCTCTAGGCCTCCTTTGTTCTAAAACCCCAAAGGCAGGTTATACCTCATGAAAAATAGCCCTCTTTTCTTCTGGTGACTCATAGCCTCCTGATCCCTGAAGCAGCCCCTCTATAATTATGGTGGTATGTTTCTATTAAACTTTAACTGATGACTTATAGCCTAGTTTCCTGGCAAGGGACCCCCAGGTGATGTATTTTCTGTTAAAACTTTTCCGGGTGGCTGTTCTGACCAACCGCCTCAGGGTGGTCAGCCAGCCGTGTCAGCCCGATAACTTACAGACCTATCCCCTTAAAGGTCAAGCCTTGCCAGCCAATCAAACGTCCTCACCCCACCTGTACCTGCCTATGGCCCCAATCACATTGTCTTAACCCTATCCCGCCTGCTTGTGATTTTTCTGTATAAAAATTCTTCTCAACCAGTGTTCGGGGTTCACTCCTCCCGAGGAGTTCGAACCCCGGCGTGCCGGTTCAATAAATCCTCTTGCGGTTGCATCGATATCCGAGTCTTGGTGATCTGTGAAGCGACGACTCCAGTGATTAGGCCTTCTCCGGGTCTAACACCACGGACAGAGGAGCCTAGAGTGTCGCAGTCCACAGGGTCGCAGAGTCAGACATGACTGAGTGACCAACAATTTCACTTTCATTTCCTCTAGAAGCGTGCTTAGGAAGCACCGGATTAAAAGATTCCTCACCATGCAATAGCTCCATAGGGATGAATGGAAATCTGTCCCCAGTGAGTTTGGAGTAACAGTGGGGGCAGGTAAATTCCAAGTGCAAAGGGCAGCCCTGGCAAAGCACTGTTGAAATCTAAGTGAAGGGCCTCAATCACTTACTCAGCTTATTTAGAAAATGCTTCAAGGTAGACCCAGTGTGCAATCATATACAAGTAGCTATGTCTTCACATATTGTGACGATAACATTACCACAAGGCAGTAAGAAGACTGTAGAGCTACATGGAAAAGGTTAAGTAGTGCTCCAGGACTTTCTAAAGGAGAAGGTCCTGGGTTTCATTTTCTTTTGCTTTTCTTTCATTTTCTATTTCTTGCCTTCTCCTCTCCTCTTCCCTCTTGTCTTTCATTTTCTTTCCTTTATTTTTTAACCCCTTTTCTCTTCTCATTTGTTTCATGTACCAGAAATATCACTGAAGCAACCAGGAGAAAATACAGATTGTTACGTCAAGTAAAAGTTTCCTTCCTAAAATCTGACTCCTTTTCTCTGGTTGTACATTTTTTAGATTGATGACTGACCTGCCATTTGTTCACCTAGCCAAACCCGCCACTATGCACACGTCTCTGTGTTCTCACGATACCCTGTGAAGCCCGTCTGTATTTACAAATTTAAGTTAGGATTACAGTGTGTATGTGTGCTCCCAAGCAGATTTTTAGTGCCTTGAATACAGGGACTGTGCTTTTCTGTATTTTATTCCCAGTACTGAGCTACAGAAAACAAGTCTAGCTGAAAAGGTGGATGGTAATGAAAGGGTATACACACATGTATGTAAGTATATTTTAAACAATGAAGCACTCTTCTCAGGATTATATAAATCCTCTTTTGAGTGTATCTGCCTCCATGTTAGGTCCTTTAACTGAAACAAGATGTAGCCCAACAGCATTCTAGAGAAGATCAACTAAGTTCATTTAATGAGATGAATATTTATCAATGACCTGTTATGCACAGGGGCTTCCCAGGTAGTATAATGGTAAAGAATCTGCCTGTCAGTGCAGGAGATGCAGGCTCAATCCTTGGGTCAGGAAGACCCCTGGAGTAGGAAATGGCAATCCACTCTAGTGTTCTTGCTTGGAAAATCCCATGAACAGAGGAGCCTGGTGGGCTACAGTCCATGGGTTGCAAAGACATAACTGAGCATACGTGCATACATGTTACATGCAAGGAGTGTAGGTGAATGATTGAAAGATTGAGAATAAGGGAAAAGCTAAAGAAACTTGGGTCCCTTTACATGGGGATAAGTTGAGCTCAGGTTTGGGAACCGAGTAGCAGATTTTCAGTCTCTGGAGAGTTGTCATTTGTAAGCAGGATCCGCACACATTTCCACAAACAAATGAAAAGAAAGAGGAATGGGTTTTAGCTTTGAATAACCTTCCAGGAGTACTTTACCAAACAGGGCTAGGAGGGCTATTTCTCTGGAGATGTTTTTTAAGGTTAAGGTAACTCCTTAGCTGCCATCCTTTCAATAAATAAAAGGCTAGATGCCTGGAGCTCCCTGCTGGTTGTGTAATTCTGGGATATTTTAGTTCCTTCTTATGCCTCTCCTCCAATGACCTTAACTCCTTTCATCAGTTTAAAGTTTAAAGCATTTACAAGAAAACATGTTTCTATTTACAAGGATAAAAACTTTCAAAATTTCTCCAGGCAAATCCATTTTCATAAAAATCCCCTGTTTGAAGTGACCACGCGAGGTTCTCCCGAGGAGGCACGGCTATTACAGGATGCAGTTTCACAGGATTTCCCTTTGAAGGAGATGATGTGAAATACAAAAACAGACCTCCCTTTTGTCTCTGTTAAAGAGGAAAAAAGAAAGCATTGGTGATGTTGCACAAGCTTCAGAAGCAAAAATAGTTCAAATAATCTCTTCAAGTGGAATCACTGAACTCTGATGAAAAACTCTCATAAACTTTATGTTTTAACATTTTCATGAGAGTACAGTTGCTTTACAATGTTGTCTTAGTTTCTGCTGTACAGAAAAGTGAATCACCTAGGCATATACATATATCCCCAACTTTTTGGATTTCCTTCCTATGTAGGTGAGGCTTCCCTGGTAGCTCAGCTGGTAGAGAATCTTCTTGCAATGTGGGAAACCTTGGTTCAGTCCCTGCGTTGGAAGATCCCCTGGAGAAGGGAACAGCTACTTACTCTAGTATTCTTGCCTGGAGAATTCCATGGACAGAGAAACTTGGCAGGCTACAGTCCATGGGGCAGAAAAAAATCCAACATGACTGAGTGACTTTCACTTCACTTTACTCCCATTTTAGGTCCCCACGGAGCACTGAGTAGAGTTCCCTGTGCTACACAGTAGGTTCTCATTAGTCACCTATTTTATACATAGCAGTATAAAATATAGCAGTATAATATGTAGCAGTATAAAATTTCCTTCTTCTGCACTGGAGAAGGAAATGGCAACCCACTCCAATGTTCTTGCCTAGAGAATCCCAGGGACAGGGGAGCCTGGTGGGCTGCCGTCTATGGGGTCGCAGAGTCGGACATGACTGAGGCGACTTAGCAGCAGCAGCAGCAGTATATATATGTCAGTCCCAATCTCCCAATTCTGCCCACCTCCACTTTTCCTTCTTGGTGTTCATACATTTGTTCTCTATGTCTGTTTCTCAAAAAAGAAAAAGAAAAAAAAACTTTAATTAAATTTATATGTAGGTATCTACACTTAAGACTTCCTGCACTTAGTCTTAAACATGGGGAGGGCTGCTCTGTTCAGGTAACATACTCTCCGAATATCCTTCCAGTGACAACGAAAAAGATTAGCTGCTCTCTTTCCAGCTGAGCTCATTCTTTGCCATCTGAACCACAAGGGAAGCCCAAGCAAAAGTCGCTCTGTCGTGTCTGACTCTTTGAGACCCCATGGACCATGGAATTCTCCAGGCCACAGTACTGGAGGGGGTAGCCTTTCCCTTCTCCAGGGGATCTTCCCAACCCAGCAATTGAACCCAGGTCTCCCGAATTGCAGGCGGATTCTTTACCAGCTGAGCCACAAGGGAAGCCCTCTGTTTCCAGAGCAACTTGAGAGTGGGAATTGTGTCTGGATGACCTTTGTATTCCTATCTTCTTTTATATTGCCTCATAGATGATAAGATGCTTATTGAATAAATGAATACAGCTCTTACAGTATGTAGCCAACTTTCATCTCCCCTCAACAAATCCCCAGACTCTTTGAAACTAAAGCCTAATGTCTCTTTATATTTATAATCTGAGTTCCTGGTACAGCATAGGCAGTAAATACAAGCATGATGTATATAATGGAAGAATTAGTACCTTGGTACTTACAGGGAATATCACCATGTTATAGAAGCATGCAGTAATTAATGTTGAGCAAGACCCTTAAATTATTTAGATAATATACTTATATTGGACTTCCCTGGTGGTGCTAGTGGTAAAGAATCTGCCTGCCAATGCAGGAGATGCAAGGGATGTGGGTTCCATCTCTGGGTTGGGAAGACCTCTTGGAGAAGGAAATGGCACCCACTCCAGTGTTCTTGCCTGGATAATCCCATGGACAGAGGAGACTGGCTAGCTACAGAGTTAGACACAACTGAGTGACTGAGAGACCGAACTTATATTCATCATACTCTGGGAGGAAAACACAGACGTGTGTGTGTGTGTGTGTGTGTGTGTGTATGAGTGTGTGTGTGTGTCTATAATTGATACATATTGGCAGGCTACAGTGGGGACCTGAACAACATAATTGTTCAGTCACTAAGTCATGTCTATGTCTTTGCAACCCTATGGACTGCAAAAGGCCAAGCTTCCCTGTTCCTCACTATCTCCTGGAATATGCCCAAGTTCATGTCCATTGAATCAGTGATGCCATCCAACCATCTCATCCTTTGCTGCTCCCTTCTCCTGTTGCCTTCAATTTCTCCCACCAACAGGGTCTTTTCCATTAAGTTGGCTCTTTGCCAACAGGTGGCCAAAATATTAGAGCTTCACCTTCAGCATCAGTCCTTCCCATGAGTATTCAGGGTTGATTGACTGCCTTTAGGATTTACTGGTTTGATCTCCTTGCAGTCCCAGAGACTCTCAAGAGTCTTTTCCAGCTCCACAATTTGAAAGCATCAATTCTTTGGGGAGTAGCCTTCTTTATGGTCCAACTCTCACATCCATACATGAATACTGGAAAAACCATAGCTTTGACTATACCTTTGTCAGCAAAGTGATATCTTTGCTTTTTAATACACTGTCTAGGTTTGTCATAGCTTTCCCTGCAAGAAGCAAGTGTCTTCTAATGTCATGGTATGTATATAGATACATATATATGTACACAGTCTCAGAGTCTGATTAGTATCTTAACATATTTTAGTTAAGAATAAATTGTAAGATTTTGTTATTAGAGAGGTCAGTACCTGCTGTCCCTGTCCTCCCCTTACCCAAAATAAGTTTATGTATTTAAATCATCTCCTTCCTTGCCTACATTAGATATTCGTATGAGGTTGTGATTATATTTGATGTAAGCATGTGACAGTGCTTTGGAGTAACTATGAAATTATTCATTTTGTTTCTTTCTAAATCTTCTGTGTAATCATTTGTGCAGGCTGCCCTGACACTGACACCCTTTGCTGTGCCAGTCAAATGTCAGCACAGGAAGCCTCCTGAAGAGGAGGGGTATACAACTTTACTTATATTTTTAATGCTTCAGTGAATTGCAACACTGGTTCTGCATTGTTTTCTGACATAGCCAATAGGAAAATATCAGCCCCTTCTCTGCATAACTCATTTGCATGGGATTTCATTAGGAGGAAGACTCATTGATGAACTTGTGTGTTGTGCTTAGTTGCTCAGTCGTGTCTGACTCTTTACGACCCCACAAACCGCAGCCTGCCAAGCTCCTCTGTCCAAGGGGATCTCCAAGCAAGAATACTGGAGTAGGCTGCCAACCCCTCCTCCAGGGGAATCTTCCCAACCCAAGGGTTGAACACAGGTCTCCTGCCCTGCAGTTGGATTCTTTACTGTCTGAGCCACTGATGAACTTAGGAAAAACTGCCCCACTCATTGGGGTGAGTAATTGACAGTGTGAGCAATGGAGTAAAAGATGGATGCTTTCAAACCTGCTCTTACCACTTCCTGTTATAATTTTGGACTAGTGCAACATTGGACAAGTGACTTATTTGATCTGAGCTTCTGTTTAGTCATTTTCAAAGTGGAAATAAAATTAGTGTACACTTCCTTGTTGCTCAGCTGGTAAAGAATCTGCCTTCAGTGCAGGGGACCTGGGTTTAATCCCTGGGTTGGGAAGATCCCATGGAGAAGGGAAAGGCTGCCCATTCCGGTATTCTGGATGATGAACTTAGGAAAAACTGCCCCACTCATTGGGGTGAGTAATTGACAGTGTGAGCAATGGAGTAAAAGATGGATGCTTTCAAACCTGCTCTTACCACTTCCTGTTATAATTTTGGACTAGTGCAACATTGGACAAGTGACTTATTTGATCTGAGCTTCTGTTTAGTCATTTTCAAAGTGGAAATAAAATTAGTGTACACTTCCTTGTTGCTCAGCTGGTAAAGAATCTGCCTTCAGTGCAGGGGACCTGGGTTTAATCCCTGGGTTGGGAAGATCCCATGGAGAAGGGAAAGGCTGCCCATTCCGGTATTCTGGCCTGGACAGTTCCATTGACTGTATAGTCCATGGGATTGCAAAGAGTCAGACACGACTGAGCAACTTTCACTTTCACTTTATGGTATTGTATTATGAAACTTGTTAAGTAAGTCATACCTTATGCAGTGACTGGTATATAAAAAGTATACGTTAAGTTTTTCTTTTATTACTATTTCTACTGTTTTATTTCTGAGCATTTCAAGGTTTACATGGTACATTTTTTGTCAGTAGCAAGACAGAATAATGATTATACTTAACTATCTCATTTGTTGTGAAGCAATTCGTTAATCAGTGTCTATTGACACTGATCACATGTTTGTTTGATTTCAGAGAGGAAAAATCAAATTCTGGAAAAATGATCTAATTTATGATCAGTTGATACCAGATTGCTAGATTGACTCCACTTTTCCAGCAAGTTGCTTAGACTTTGGGTGCTACAGGTTAGCCATATGAGTGATGAAGCCTGGTGAGACTGTTTCTCACCACTAAGTGGAGGAAAACCAATCCATTTGTTAATACTCAGAAAGGTAGTCATTGGTGATGGGATAAGGAGATGGAAAGTTCAAGAACATTGGCATCAGGCTGACCTGAGTTTGAATTTCAGTTCTATCATTTCTCTGGCGAATGCATTGAATTCCTTTGTAACAAGATTCTCAGACTTTGTCTTATGGTTGTTAAGATTCTCAGTATTTCCAAAGGGACCATTATTTATCACATCAAAAAAAATTCTAGGTAGATTGTTAAAGCAATTTATCTCTGTAAATAATTAGATGAAAAGAGGTGGAGGAGACAAAGTCAGGGTGTGAGATGGAAAGAGAGGAGAAAAACAGGATCTAGGGGAGAGAATTCCACGGGATGGTCCCCTGTGGGGTTTGTTCTAACACAATTGAGAAGTTAACCAAATGTGTCTTGGAAATTGCCTTTCCTACCCATACTTCTCCCGGATACTGAAAGAACTTACAAAACTGTTCTTGAAGCCCAGGTCTACACATTTCTCTGTCTTATAGTAATTCCTAATTGGTATTTTCTCTCAGATTTTTATAGAAGGAAGCAAGGTCTATTCCGTTTGTCAGGCTTTTTGTTTGTTAGCGTAGACTGATCAAGGCAAAGTTGGCAGGCTTTTCTTTATCCCTACAGATAACCAACATGAGTAACCTTCACTAGCCCAGTTCCACACTAGTGCCAAGGTTTTTTATAAACGGAAATTGAAATGTTTTACACTGAGACTCTGTCTGGGAAGCAAATTGTTTGATAAAAGTGTATTTCTTAAAACAAGTGAATGATTTTGTTGTCATTGTTGTTATTTAGTGGCTAAGTTGTGTCTGACTCTTGTGTGACCTCATGGACTGTAGCCCACCAGACTCCTCTGTCCATGGGATTTCCTTGGCAAGAATACTGGAACTGGTTGCCATTTCCTTCTTCACAGGATCTTCCTGACTCAAGGATTGAACCCGTGTCTCCTGCATTGCAGGTGGATTCTTTACCATCTGAGCCACCTGCGAAGCCCCAAATGGATGATAGGAGAATTCTAATTATTGTCTCTACATTGCTCCATGAAACTCGGTTACATTCATCTCTTGAAAATAAAAAGTACAGAATAAAGTAAATTATATTTCTTTTTTTTTTCAAAATTGGATTTTAATGGCTTATTTGAGTCTCAACTTCCTTATGCCTAATTTTAGTTAACAGTATCACTTTGGATTCTAGTAATATATTTTAATGTAAATTTGAATACAATTGAAAAAAGCCATAACTAAACATGTTTGATTTCTTGGTTTCTTACGTCAATCAAAACTAATCATTTCAATTAGAAGTTTTTGTAAGCCCTTGTGTTTTTCAAGAGTTACTGCAAGCTTGTTAGGACTTGCACATGTAGTCGGTTGCTAAGTTGTGTCTATTTTGCTACCCCATGGACTGTATCCTGGGGCTTCCCAGGTGATGCTAATTGTTATAGTCCATGAGACTGCAAAGAGTCAGACACTACTGAAGTACTTTAGCACGCGCGCGCGCACACACACACACATTCACACACATATGGACTGTAGCCCACCAGGTTCTTCTGTCCATGAGGTTCTCCAGGCAAGAATAGTGGCTGCTGCTGCTAAGTTGCTTCAGTTGTGTCCGACTCTGTGCAACCCCATAGATGGCAGCCCGCCAGGCTCCTCTCATTCCTGGGATTCTCCAGGCAAGAACACTGGAATGGGTTGCCATTTCCTTCTCCAATGCATGAAAGTGAAAGGTGAAAGTGAAGTCGCTCAGTCGTGTCCAACTCTTATTGACCCCATGGACTGCAGCTTACCAGACTCCTCCATCCATGGGATGTTCCAGGCAAGAGTACTGGAGTGGGGTGCCATCGCCTTCTCCGAAGAATAGTGGAGTGGGTTGCTATTTCCTCCTCCAGGGGACCTTCCTGACCCAGGGATCAAACCTGTATCTCCTGCACTGGCAGGCAGATCCTTTACCACTGGGGCCACATGAAAGCTAGCCCACTGCTAGGACTTAGTTGCGATTATTGAAAGTTGCATTTATTTACAGTTTTTATTTCAGTATTTTTCAGTGTATGGTCTACTTTCTGCTTGATTAACATTACTTGGGAATGTTTATTTAAAAATCTTAGATTGCTGGGTTCCACTCAAAATTACTGATTCAAAATATCCAGAGGCAGAGCCGAGGAATCCACTTTTTTTTTTTTAAAGGCATCCTATGAAACTCTTATGCACATGAAAATTTTATTTCAGTGCCACCATAAATTAGTCAGAAAGAGAAAAATAAATGTTGTATATCAATGCATCTCTGTGTAATCTAGAAAAATGGTTCAGAGGAACTTATTTTCAAGGCAAGAACAGAGATCCAGATGTAGAGAACAGACCTGCTGAAAGGTCTGTTTTCACTTGCGAAAGGGAAAGGAAGGCGGGGGTGGGATGAACCGGGAGAGTAGAATTGACATATGTATACTACCACGTGTAAAGTAGCTAGCTATAGCACAGGGAGTTCAACCTAGTGCTCCCAGAGGGAGCGTATGGAAGTATTCACATAAGCTGGTTCAATTCGTTGCACAGCAGAAACTAACACAATATTATAAAGCATCTATACCCCAATTAGAAAAAAAAAAAAGAATCAGTGGAGGGGCCAGCAGCCATTAAATGAGCTATTTTAGAGAGAAGGAGGGATGAAAAAGGGCAAGGAACATTCAGGCTGGATTATTGTTGTATGAATGATAGAAGGTCAAATACTATTTTCTTCCTTTTCCTTTGAAAATCTTTTATTTGGTGTAAACAACTAATATTTACTAAAATATGTAAGAACTACAGTCACTTCTTAATTCACACTAAAGAAATGAATGCTGAAAGGAGAATGCTTAAAGGAGATCATTGGATGAGATGTTTATACCAACAATAGACAACAAAACTGATAGTAAGGTTGATATGAAAGACAGATTAAAGAAATGGACAGGGTCTTATTTCCATTTCTGGTTACAGATTTATTCCCTTGTCTATTGAAGAAAAAACCTGAGTCAAGGTTAGTTCCTGTTGGTTTATCCCATCTGTATGTAATAATTTGTTAAAATCATATATTAAAATAAAACAAACACTTCTGACAAGCATACAAACCCTAAGTTTTATTCAGTTAATTGCAAATAGGACTATCAAACCTTCAGCTTTTGGATTGAAATGACCTCCTTTGTTTTGCAAAATAGTTCTTATCAAATAATCTCCTTTTGGGGAAGATTTCCTTCTGTCTCAGTTTGCTTTGCATTTAATTAAGAAGTTTGTCTGCATATTTTCTCCTAAAACAAGGAGAAAATAAGAGAACTGCTCTTTCAATTTTTGATATACTTAAGTGGTAAAATATTTGATATAAGGCCAATTTGAGATGATAAATAATTCATGTAGTCTATTGGTAATTGGTGAGGTGAGATGCAAACCACATAAATGAAATGGATCTCTTTGCTATCATTTGCCCAATGTAATATATTTTATAGACACTAATGATACACAAACAGTAAAGCTTAATGATGTTTTGAATGCTGATTATACCTAAAAGATGCTTCAAGTCATACAAATATTCCAGAAGTGATCACACAGTGAGCTATTTGTTGAAATAAACATTACAGGATGGCTTAAGGTCAATTTAATTAAATATATATGGAAGTCTTTTTGTAGTTGCATGTATCTAGCTATTGCTCAGCCATTTAAATCTGTTTACTTTCCAAATCATCAGTTCTAGAAAAATACTAAAATTCAGTGTGTCACCAATTAGTGCAACTGTTCTTCAGTTAATTAACCTTTGATTCAAACATAGGACATACCAGCAAGGTTCTATTTATTGGGGAATGTTGCGGTTATTTCCCAGCAAGTCTGTTAGAATCTTCTAAGCAAGTGCCTAGATAAGTTATAATCAGAGAGAAGTCAGCTTATCAGAATAAAAAGTAGACAAATTGGATTAATTAATGAAACTAATGACACTTGAAAAAATGTCACTTTTCCCCTAAACACTTAATTGTATTTAGAGTGGCTTCACAGGTTGTTCTAGTGGTAAAGAATTGTCCTGTGAATGCAGGAGACAGGAGAGGTGCTGGTTTGACCCCTGGGTCATAAAGATTGCCTGGAGAAGGAAATGGCAACCCACTCTAGGCTTCTTGCCTAGGAAATCCCATGGACAGAGGACCCTGGTGGGCTACAGTCCATGGGGTCAAAAGAGTCTGACACCACTGAAGCGACCGAGCACGCAATAGGTACACAGTATTCAACATTTAGGAAGAGTTTTTGTTACCACTCAAATTCCTATCACTGAACAGATGAGATATAATACATACAGAAAAGGGCAGTTGATTATGCCTTCTCCAAAACTTAAGTTTTTTTATTTATCCATCTGGTCTGTCACAACCTTGTGAAATAAAGATTGCTAGATCTCAGCATGGCAAGAAAATACCCATTTTTAATCAGTAAAATGATGATGCTGCTTCATCGAACAGATCTGGGCAGGTTGCTGGTAATACTGAGTATTGTCATCCAGTTGCAGCCGCAGTGAAAATCTGGGCAGGAAGTGGGATTTCAAAACCCTTTCAACCAGATGGGGGTTTTATTTACTTCCAGCACCCAGATGCCACCAACTCATCTCTCTGATGAGACTGTTTACTTATCTTATAAGGAGAGGTGGTGGTTGCTCCAGGGCGTGTTTATTGAGAATTTCAACTGCCAGTTGAACAGCTAATTAACGACAAAAGCAATGTGTGTGTGTGTGTGAGAGAGAGAGAGAGAGAGAGAGAGAGAGAGAGAGAGACTTAAGAGGACTATTTGGTGGACTCTTCTGTCAATTGGTTCTCAAATGTGGGTGGTGACATTGCAGAGATGAAGACACAGTGCCTCAACTGGACTTACCTGCTTGACTCTGGAGTCATCTTAGGGTCCAAAAGCTGACTCCAGCATAGGGTGAAGCTGAAAGCAGACTCTTTAGTCCACAGCAGCCCCAATCCTAGGATCCACAGGCCTTGGTATCAAGTCCTTATCAACATTTTTGTATGCAAAGTCACCTCAGTGGTGTCTGACTCTTTGCAACCCCATGGGCCATAGCCTGCCGGGCTCCTCTGTCTGTGGGATTCTCCAGACAAGGATACTGGAGTGGGTTGCCATTTTCCTTCTCCAGGGGAATCTTCCTGATCCAGGGATCAAACTCGAGTCTCTTAAGTCTCTTGCATTGGCAGGCAGGTTCTTTGCCACTGTCAGAAGTACAAGGATTTAATTAAATTGTAGGATTGACAACACCATCAGTCCAAGAACAGTCCCTCCTGGAGTGGACTGTGCAGTCAGAGGTTCCCAGTGTTTTCTCAGAGGAACTCTAAGTGTGACATCCGAGAGCTTGTACCCTCTGCCGCCAATGGAAGAAATCCTCTGGCGAACCACATGTAGAACAGATGGAATCAGCTGGAATCTCAGTTCTGTAGCACTCTGCATGAGCGCTCTCTATGCTGTAACACTACCCTGTGTGGCTTCCTGCATGTCCTTAATTACCTTGATTACTGTTGCCCCAAATGTCCAAGCACTGGCCCCAAACTATTTCAGAAACATCTCAGCTATGCCTTGTCCCAATGCATCATGTAGAGCCAAGTAGGTGGCCCCCAGCAGACTACCATGTGAATCATCAGACCACATCATCAGTGGCCCTTGTCTCCAGCAAGAAGGCCCCCCGGTTTCTCTACTCCTCAGTGTCCTTCTATGAAATTGACTCCTTGTTAATCTGTGTCTCATTAGCCACAGATCTGCACATGCCTTAAAAATCAGAAAATAAAAACCTTTTTCAGTAACTTTATATAGAGACAGGTGTTGGTTTTCTGTCTCCATTATTTCTCACTACCTCTGTGCATTCAAATATGCACACAAAGGGCATAGAATTTAATTGTCTGGAACAAACTCACCATAGTGTATGAGAATTACTCCAAAAGTAGAAGCCTTGGGCTTCCCAAGTGGTACTAGTGGTAAAAAGCCCTCCTGCCAGTGCAGGACACGGGTATTAAGAGATGAGGGTTTGATCCCTGGGTTAGGAAGATCCCCTGGAGTAGGAAATGGCAGCCTACTCCAGTATTCTTGCCTGCGGAATCCCATGGATAGAGGAGCCTGTCGGGTTACAGTCTAAAGAGTCACAAAGAGTCAGACATGACTGAAGTGACTTAGCACCCGTGAAACAGCCAGCATCACAGCCATCCCACATTTAGGGTAGCAAAATTGGCTCACTTGATAACTGCCATAAGAAAAGGGCTGATCTCTGTGTGTTTCTCAGTTTTATTACTCACTGGAGAGTTGCTAAACCTCTCAGCTTTGTCTTCTCATGTAAACATGAAGTGGAGAACATAAATAGTGCCCGTACATAGGGGCTGCTATGACATTACATGAAATATGTATGTGAAACCCTTAGCGTATTAACAAACTATGGACTGTAGCCCACCAGGCTCCTCCACCCATGGGATTATTCCAGGCAAGAATACTGGAGTGGGTTGCCATTTCCTTCTCCAGGGGATCTTCCAGGGATCTTCCCAACCCAGGGATCGAATCTAGATCTCCCGCATTGCAGGCAGACTTTTTACCATCTGAGCCACTAGGGAATCCCATCTAACATATAAAGTATTTATAAATGCTTACTCTTTTAATAATTACTAAATTTATTATCATCAATAACCCAATTTTACAGTTTCAGTTTATAGGCTAGATAACTGTTATCAACTTTTTTTTTTTCTTTTTAGGCTGGGTTGCATGGCATGGGGAAGTGGAGTCTTAACCCATTAAAATGCCAGGGAAGTTCCAACTGTATTTATTTTCTCATTCTGTTGTAACTGATTACTGCAAACTTAATGACTTAAGACATCACAAATATATCTCACAATCCTGGGGCTCAGAAGTCCAAGTTCCACACAATTGAACTAACTTTTTCATGGTTGTTTGCTCCTGAAGGCTCCAGGGGAGGAGACCTCTTCTTGCCTTTACCAGCTTCTGGAAGCAGACTGTATTTCTTGGATGGTGGTCTTTTTCTCCATCTTCAAAGAAGTATAGCATCTTTCAGTCTCATCTCTCTGAAACTCTCTTCCTCTGGCTCCTTTCTCCCCCCTGTCATTGTCACATCACTATCTCTGTTTTTAACCTTCTTGCCTCGCTCTTGTAAAGATCCTTGTGATAATATTCAGTCTACAGAATAATCTCCTCATCTCAAGATCTGCAAAGCTCCTTTTATGTTTCCAAGTTTCCAGCATGAGGGCCTTGCCATATGCTGACTGTTGCTCAGCCCACCACAGTAACTGAGACCTGAGGGTTTAAATGACATGCACAAAGTCACACAACCAGTCAGTTATGTGGCCCTTGTCTCAAGGCTACCAGCCAAATGTTTATTCTGATTTAGCCTCTGTCTGTCATTGCAGATCTAGTTTTGCTTTATTTTGAAAATAAGTTCATAGACTCATTATTTTTAATTAACACAAGTAATATCTGTGTATAATTTTTTTAATAGAAAAATGTGGATGTTCCTTTTCTCCCATTAGTTCTCCATTTGTAACCACCCTAATAGTTTCACGGCCAACCTGCTGGTATCCTTCTATGTATTTATAAAGATTTTATATTTTGTATCAGTGTATACAAATGTCCATTTATCCTTTTTAGTCTTTTGTTTTTCATATACATAGGATATTTCCATAAATATTACTATGCCCCTTTCCCCTCACCATTTACCAATGTAATTTTTTAACAGGGGATATAGGATGCCACTGGGTATGTGAATCTTGTTTTCAACTGCTGTTTTTCTGATAGACATTTCTATTCTAGCTTTGACTCTCACCCTTACACTGTGATGAGTAAATATCTTTGTGCACATGTGAATGTATTTAGTGGTAGCTTTTCAGAAGTGGGAACACGTGTGTATGTGTGCAGACATGTGTATTTCAATTCTAAATTCTAATTTTTGATGTTTAACCAGTTTACAATCTGACCAATGGTGTATGAGCATGCTATATCACCATGTCTTCAGTTACACTCAGTGTTTTCCATTTTTGTCCCAATTTGATAGGAGGAAAATTATACTTTATCATGGCTTAATGTGTGCTTGTTAAATTAGTGACGTTGATTAATGGATACTTTTTTAGATGGATGATTCAGATATGGCTGTATAATATTATTCCCTGAAGTCTTCTTACCCTAACCGGACAAATAGTTAAGTCACAGGACAAGTCTCCAAGTGTATGTCACCTCTTTCCTTTCTGGCCTGACTCCACATAATATAGCTTATGTAAGGCTCTTCTGCAGTCAACTTCTTGATCAATGAAGTATTTATTTATTTTGTGTCTGACTGCCTTCTTTCCATATGTTTATTTTGCTCACCATCCTCCCTTAAACCAGTTTTATTTGCTAAACAGTCTTGGGATAACTGAGTTCCCTGTTAATTCTAACTGCTGTCATTGTAGTTCTTGTTTTCACATTATTTTCATATTGGTTTGAGTTTCTCACTGATCATTTAAAAGTAATTAAGCTAGTGTACTACATTAAGCACAATCTATGATGCCTAAGGTTTTTACAAATTAGTCTGTTTATATACAAAATAACATCAAGCTGAAACTAATTTATCTACCGTGGTTCTTCAGGTGATCAATGATCACTTTTAACACAATTGGAACCAAGCTGCTCAAGAGAATGACACAGAAGACATCTAATTTGCACCTGCTTAATGCTGATAGAAATGCAGTGGATTCTGGTGTCTTTTTCTATTAATGTCTCTTGCATGTGATCATCCGGAAGCTTGGCTACATTGATTATGTGCTCTTGTGGGTATCCGTTGATTACAATCGTGTTGTCAAGATTCAATTACATTTCACTGGTAAAACAAGAAATGGCAATTATAACCTAAATTATTTTAGAACTGGAGTTTCCAACCCTTTGAGCAAATTTCTACTCCTATTATGTTGTGGACAATAGTTTATACTATATGCTGTAATTGAACTTCAAATTATGTATGAAAATGCAAACGATGACCCTGATATTGTGTTCAGTCACTCAGTCATGTCCAACTCTTTGTGGTCCCATGGACTATAGCCTGTCAGGCTCCTCTGTCCATGGGATTTTCTAGGCAAGATTACTGGAGTAAAGGGGATTAAATCCACATCTCTTGCATTGCCTGCATTGGCAGGCAGATTCTTTATTACTGGCACCACCTGGGAAGCCCATATTGGACTCTTACAAACAAACACTCAGGATTTCATACCGAAGAACTTTAGGAGGTGGGGAATATTCTCCAGGGGTTGATTATGTGAGTTGAGGTCTGAATGACAAAAATAAAGCAGCACTGTCAAAATCTGGGATAGAATATTCCTGGCAGAGGGACAGCAAGGGAAATGTCCTAAGGCTAGAAAAAGTATAGTTTTAAGAAACAGAAAGGGGTCTAGGTGTGCCCAGAGCCTAGTGAGTACAGGTGGGGTCATGTCAGTTGAGGATGCTGAAGCCAGCTTTACAAGATTGTAAGCACAGTGGAACCAGTAATGTGTGTTTTTCTTTGTTTTGTTTTCTTTACAGATGGGGTGTTATGATTCTATCTGCATTTCAAAAAGATCACTTTGCCAACTGCATGAAGAATGGACCATGAGGATCAAATGGACGTAAAGTCTAGAGTAAGTGGTAGAGCCAGTGGATTGACGGTCTGAAATAGTCTAAATATTGTTTCTGAGAGACTACATGACAAAGCCAGCAGTAGGAATAGGATCTTGTGTTTGGGTGTAAGACGATTTCTGTTGAGTGCTAGGTCTAGGATCTAACCACCAGAGAACATGGCTGATGTGCTGCGAAACCACACTTAGCAATCCTACTTATTCATCCAACAAGTTATGTTTTCAGTGCTTCCCATGTGCCAGTCACTGTCTGAAGCCACAGGTTTACAGCAGTGACAAAAACAGACAAAAACTGCCTGTGCCAAATAGCTTTACAGGCTAGTGGGTTAGAGAGATGAGTGATCAAGACATACCAACAAGTGTGAGGTATGGTGAATGGCAAGGACGAAGGAAGGAGAGGTGGCTAGAGGCTCAACCAGGGAGCATTCCTCATCAATCATGATACAGAGTTGGATTTTCTTCTGTAGTGTGGTGGTGGGGCATGGAGAGAACATACTCAGATTTATATTTACAAAGGAATCACTAGGGCTACCATCTGGGGACAGACCTTTTGTGGGCAACAGAAGAGACCTCAAAAGTTCTGCCCTGATCCAGGCAAGAGAGAAAGGTTCTTCCTACATGAGGGCAGCTATGATGGAGGTGAGCAAAAGTTGAATTCAGGATACATTTTGAACATGGAATGTCAAATTCACAGGTTCTAGAGCAGTCATCTTTAAGAGCTGGCCCTTTGTGATTTGCTCAGCTCATTCATCCCCAAGTGAAGTGAAGTAAAATGAAGTCACTTAGTCGTGTCCGACTCTTTGCGACCCCATGGACTGTAGCCTACCAGGCTCCTCTGTCCATGGGATTTTCCAGGAAATAGTCCTGGAGTGGATTGCCGTTTCCTTCTCCAGGGGATCTTCCCAACCCAGGGATTGAACCTGGGTCTCCTGCATTGTAGACAGATGCTTTACCATCTGAGCCACCAGGGAAGTCCCAAGAGACCACATTTGCATGAAAGCCTGGTGTGATCAAAAATCAAACCTCTTAAGTGTGGCAATTCTCTTCACACTTACGATTGCACTTCATCATTACAAGAGCTTCATGAGATAGGTTTCATTAACCACCTTGCAGATTACTGTACATCATGGATCTTGTAGATTCTATATAAAAGGCATTAACTTTTGCAGATACTAAAAGAATACATGGTTATTTTCCATGACTTATCTTTGTTTGATTTAATAGCAGTCCTGAGTTGAATTCTGTCTGTTTTGAGAAATTCATAAGAGAGTATACACATTTTGGGGGGTTAAAAGTCAGAAGAGTCTATAGTTTTATTCCAAGAGAATTTCAAGAGATAAATATGACTCTATTTAAAACCTCACAAAATGTTTTCTACCCACAGAAAGGCACAGCTTTTGTTTCACAGGTCACTGTTTCTCTGTGTCTTCAGTTCTTGCTCTTTCTCCCAGACCGTAAGGCCTTTCAAAAATAGAATAGTTGCAGCTGAGCCAAGTAGTCTTGGCTTGAAATTACTTTTACTTTTGGAATATTCTCTCTGCATTTAACACTTACAATTTTGGCTAAAGCAGGGATTGTCACTGGCTCTCATCCCCATTTCCCCAAGCACTGGCCTCACTTCTGGCTGAGCCACAAGAGCAATTAAAACATCCTGAGAGATTAATCGAAATGGTGTTGGAGGAAGATCAAGGGCTCAAGGAGCTGAGAACTCAGAGTATCAGAGAGCTGTTCTAATAAATATGAAAAATTATTTAAAATACTGTCAGGAAAGGTGTAAGGAGATTGTGACCCAGGTCCTAAAGAATCAGTATGGAAGGGAATTGACAAGGAGGTCAATAGAAACCAGTGATGATGAGAGCAGAGCGCTAAATGCTAATAGCCTGGATAGACCTCATAGTAGAAGGAGTTCCGGTAGAGCAAGGAGATGGGTAGCAGTATGGTAGTGTGTCTGGACAGGAGGAATTGGCTCACCCACTATCTAATTGTGAATTGATTCTTTAAAAATATGAAATATTAAAAATATATTTTTTAAAAGTAGATTCCTCTACCTGACAGCAAGTATTCTCAGGAGATGGCCAGCAGTCACTTAAAGCAGGAGGCAGAGGGAACTTTCAGAAAAAATGCTGAGTGTATAGGGGAGTGTGCTGATCATGGCGTAAGAAATTCAGAGGACACAGTGCAAATTGTTAATATCTATATCTACCACATTGAGGTAAACTGAAGCTCAAAAAGGATCATTTATCCAGTCACAGGGCTTCTAGGTGGCAGCGAAATGAAACTCCTTGTATTAATATAATTTTATGACTCCAGATCCTATGTTCTTTATAGGGGCTATGAAGCGAATGTAATGTAAGCTAAGCTCAGTGTAATGTCAGAGAAATGTTATTCTTTACTGTGCTTTAGCCAACAGAGCACTGCAACACAGACATGTTACAATGCTTCTGATGGTAATAGTTGAATTCTGTACCTCACTTATGAGAGATCTCAGTGTGCTGAGAGCTGTGTTGATCACCTAAGATATTTGTTTAAGTACTGGTCAGGGTAAACTCTGGACTTGATAGCCTCTAGTGTGTGCTTTAGAATAGGCCTGGAAAAAAGCAAGGAAAATGAATTTGGTTGCTTAAAATGTTTGGCCACATCACAATGTGATTAAGGGCCCACAGTGCACCCAGCTATGAAAAGATGTTATGCAGAGCCATGAAAAATAGAGCTTCATATCACTGATGGCTTCCCTGTATCCATTTCTTTTCCTGTATCAGTTTTTCAATTTTCTCTTCTTATTCAACCATATAAGTATTTAAATGTTAATTCTTACCAAAATGTAAAATTTCCTTAAAAAAAAAAGTTTACCTGGTTAGAAGATGGCAGATAGAATGAGTGGGGTTGCCTTAGTGACAACCACGTACAACGATAAGTAGAAATCTCTGTGCACTTTGGGAGCAAAGGTTTTTTATGGTTCAGAATACAAACTACTTTTAAAAATATGACTTTGACCTCTCTCTCCAACTATCTGAAAAAAAGAAATAATTTGTATAGCAGTTCCTATTTTTAAAACTTTTTATTTCCCAACTAATAGAGGAAAGAAAGCTGAAACCTAAGTGCCTGCAGAGAGGAATGATGATAAAGCCTGAATTTATTCCAGAGAGGGGGCTTCCCTGGTGGCTCAGTGGTAAAGAATCCACCTGGCAATGCAGGAGACATAAGAGATGCAAGTTCTATCCCTGAGTGAAAAGATACTTTGGAGGAGGCATGGCAACCCAACTCCCTAGAGTGAGTTAGAGAATCCCATGGACAGAGGAACATGGTGGGCTACAGTCGGTAGGGTCACAAAGAGTCAGACATGACTGAAGCGATTGAGCAGACATGCATACTCCAGAGGGGCCAGAACAGTTTGAAACTTGGATGCATCAGAGGATGTGAGGTGGTCTGAGTCTTGGATCATCTAAGACCCATGTGGAGATTGGTCATCTACAGTGAAGATGAAACCTGGGCTCTCTTCCTCATCCAGCAAGCCATCAGGTAACTCTCTCTCCCCCAACCTCAGCAGGTAGATGTTTGTTTTCTGAAGAAGTTGAACTCAAGATACTTGAAATGTGGTGGCAAGGATTATGGAAGACATAGGGAGTAAGTGAAAACGTGCACAGGAATCATGAGTCCTTCAGGCTCATTCCTCATCCTGGCTCAAGGACAGAGGCCATCAGATATATGTTCTCCAGTCACCAAAGCAAAAAAAATGAAGTATTTTCTGGAGCAACTGCTCAAGAAAAAGACATTTCTCACTACTGCAATCACTGACGTTTGGGGTCAACTAAGGAAAGAGGCATCTCTGCTAGATCGCTTTCAGCACTGTCCCTCCACTCATCAAAAAGTCACGTCATACACCCAGATCTACTGCATAACCGTGATGCCTCACTCAAGCAGGAATTCAAAGGCAAAGGCCTCAGGATAATTAGAAAACCCTCTAAAATCAAGGTCAAAGCCTAAATCAACAGGAAAAAAATAAATTGAAGCAAGAATATAACTCAAGGTAACTGAAAGCAAACTCTATAAAAGCTACTTTTAATACACTTTGGTAAGAATGAGCTTTTTTTCTTTTTTTTTTTTAGTTCTACTGTGTATTCTTGCCACCTCTTAATATCTTCTGCTTCTCTTAGGTCCATACTATTTCTGTCCTTTATCAAGCCCATCTTTGCATGAAATGTTCCCTTGGTATCTCTAATTTTCTTGAAGAGCTCTCTAGTCTTTCCTGTTCTGTTGTTTTCCCCTATTTGTTTGCACTGATCGCTGAGGAAGGCTTTCTTATCTCTCCTTGCTATTCTTTGGAACTCTGCATTCAGATGCTTATTCTTTACTTTTATCCTTTGCTTTTCATTTCTCTTCCTTTCACAGCTATTTGTAAGGCCTCCTCAGACAGCCATTTTGATTTTTTGCATTTCTTTTCCATGATGATGGTCTTGGTCCCTGTTTCCTGTACAATGTCATGAATCTCCATCCATAGTTCATCAGACACTCTATCAGATCTAGTCCCTTACATCTATTTCTCACTTCCACTGTATAATCATAAGGGATTTGATTTAGGTCATACCTGAATGGTCTAGTGGTTTTCCCTACTTTCTTCAATTTAAGTCTGAATTTGGCAATAAGGAGTTCATGATCTGAGCCACAGTCAGCTCCTGGTCTTGTTTTTGCTGACTGTATAAAGCTTCTCTATCTTTGGCTGCAAAGAATATAATCAGTCTGATTTTGGTGTTGACCATTTGGTGATGTCCATGTGTAGAGTCTTTTGTGTTGTAAGAAGGGCTAAATCAGTGTTTCCCAAAGTTTGCCTCCTCGGAACCCAGGTCCCCCAAAAGATCATCTCTCTTAAAAAAAATTACATAGTCAAGTGAACTGTGGATACAATCTGTATAACATATGCACATTGGAATGATTCACAATACACATTAGTATATTAAAGCCTCAGAAATCTTGAAGTAAAGAGATCTCTAACTTTTTCTGATGCAACTATCCTTAACTTACTAAGAGTGCTTTGTGTGTCAGAAACTGTCTTAATAAAGCAGTTCTGGATTAATTTAAGTTCGTATTACAATGTAACATTTATTCCCCCAAGCCTGTAAAGTATTATCTTTCTTATTGCTTCCACCCTATGGAATCCACAGTTGATTTAGCTTAAAGTAATAGAGGGATTTTTGTCCCATTATTAAATGAAGCTTCACTTTGGCATTTATCAATTCCTATTTAAATCTTGGGAGAAGTCCTTTCATTTACTGAATTGCTTTTTCAATCTCTTACATTTCATCCAGACTTTATATCTGAAACACTTTCTCAAGGACTTTTGAAGAATTGTACTTTATAATGCTAGGGTATTTAGAAGAAATATTTCCTTATTCCTATGAATTTATTTTGCTTTGCTAACAACAGCTGACAGAAATTTACCTTTGCATTTTAGGAAGACTTTTGCAATGAATGTTGACATGTCAGGTAAATTGATGGTCTAGCAATTCTATTAAGGAATTGTAGCTGTTAAAAGCACCTCTTTTCTAAAGAACTTATATACCACTTGAAAAATCAATCCAGAGAATTCTACATTTCAATCCTCTCAACTTTTTGCTAATATCAGTTTCACTGTCAAATTGAAGCAACTGGAAACTTGGCTGACCAGAATATACCATTCCCTAACTAGTCTAAGATACCAAGATGGTGCCTCCCTGTCCTCAGTGTCACCCTACTGCTCTCCCAGAACTGAAGCTCCCAACTGTCGCTATCCTTGCTTACAACCTCTATTATTATTTGAAACATCAAGAGAGTTGAATGATACAAGTAAAAGCAGATGTATTTAATCATGTTAAACACACCTACTTCTAACAACTCTTTTTGTGCTTCTGTTGGACAGTCTGGAAGAAAAGCCTGGATCCAAGTAAGAGGAACAGAGCTGGGGGAAAGGATGCTGGTTAATAACAGACCTACATTATTTACAAAAATCATTTGATTATAATTTTTAAAATAAGATATATCCTTGGTGGTTCAGTCGCTAAGTCGTGACCAACTCTTGTGACTCCATGGACTGTAGCCCACCAGGCTCCTCTGTCCATGGGATTTTCCAGGCAAGAACACTGGAGTAGATTGCTATTTCCTTCTCCAGGGGATCTTCCCAATCCAGGGATTGAAGCCAGGTCTCCTGCATTGTAGGCAGATTCTTTACTGACTGAGCTATGATAGCTCTCTAAAATATATCCTGAACTATATAAAATTTGATTGTGAAATTGTCTCGATCATTATTACTGCATTAAAAAATCACTACAAACCTTAGTAGCATAAAATGATTATTTTTAGAATGTCCACAGAAACTGTGGGTCATGCATTCATGTAGAGTACAGTTTGCTTCTGCCCTTTGATATTTTGGTCTTAGCTGAGGGAGACTCAAAGAGCTGAGGCTGGGGACCCACTTCCCAGATGGCTGCTTTACATACATGTGTGGCACCTTGAAATGGATGGCTGGAAAGTGGTGTCAGGTGAGATAATTGGCTGAGCACATCCACACATCAGCTTTGCAGAGTCAGACTTCTCATACTGCTGACCATTGTCTCAACAAATAAGTCAGAACGCTCAAAGCCTTTATGATCTGGTCTCAAAAGTCTCCAAACATCACTTAAACTACATATTCTTGGTTCCAGCCGTCACAACCTCACCCAGATACAGGGGGAGTGGACATAGATCCCATATCTCAATGAAATAATTGTCAAAAATTTAAGCTGCCATGGAAATACTTTATAAAAATGTCAACATTTTCTCCACCAAAAGAACTTCTAGATTTCCTATCTCTGATTCACCTGAAATAAAGTGAAGGGGCATGATAGAATGATTTGGAGCAACTTGAAATATAAACTCTCAGAGAAAAGTGACAAAGACTGAGGGTTGAAGCTTGAGAGAAAATTGAGTGAGCTTTGGTGAGGTGGTTACTATCTTCATTTTTGCTGAAAAGAGAAAAATAAACAAATATAAGCTATGAGACTTGGTTGAGAAATGAAGAAGGGATCTTATAACATGTAAGATCTGATCAAAGTTCTGTCTATTGCTCGCATTAATCAGACTGATTGCCAGAATATGTTAGTAAAGAGCATGTACTGCCCTGGATTAGAAATTCATATCTGGGGGTAACAGACTAATCCTTCGTAGGATACAAATGAATCAACTCGAGTGGATATTCACATTTGTGTCCTCATTCAATGTTAGTCCATTCATCTACTCACACAGTCCTTCAACAAACAAGTACTGAGTACTTCCTGTACTGTACTATTTGTTGACACCACATGTATAAATGGTATCACTGGTCTCTGCTCTTAGACAACTCAGTCTAGAGCAATTTTCATACATTCACTTTCTCAGCTTCTTTTCTAAAGCAATTCTGTCACAGCAGAAGTTTAAAATCTAGATGTGCCGCTAAGATGTTACTGAAATAAGAAATACCCAAAGAACTAAAAGTCACTAAGCAGTGTATTAACGAGTCATGAAATAAATAGTTTGCATAGGAAATAATTTCAGACTATATAGGGATCACTGTAGAACTAGGCAAACTAAAGATGGCTTCATGGAGTTGTTCTAGAGATACGTCCTCTAAAAAGAGATAACTAACTATTTCCCTGATGACTCAGAGGGTAAAGAGTCTGCCTGCAATGCTGGAGACCTGGGTTCAACCCCTGGGTAGGGAAGATCCCCTGGAGAAGGAAATGGGAGCCCACTCTGGTATTCTTGCTTGGAAAATTCCATGGATGTAGGAGCCTGGGGGGCTACAGTCCATGGGGTCACAAAGAGTCAGACACCACTGAGCAACTAACTTTACTTTAACAACCAAATACTGAGATTTATTTGTACCAGGGCTTCCCAGGTGACGCTATAGTGATAAAGAATCTGCCTGCCAATGCAGGCGACATCAAAGATGCCAGTTTGATCCCTGGATCAGAAAGATCCCCTGGAGAGGGCATGGAACCCACTCTAGCATTCTTGCCTGGAGAATTCCATGGACAAAAAAGCCTGGCAGGC
>SJYC01067221.1:0-12906 GCA_006408675.1 Madoqua kirkii
GATGATTGGATGGCATCACCAACTCAATGGACATGAATTTGAGTAAACTGGGAGTTGGTGATGGACAGGGAGGCCTGGAGTGCTGCAGTCCATGAGCTGGAGGAAAACAGAAAAAGCAACTGAACTGGACTGAATTTCTTGGATCGAACCCAGGTTTCCTGTTCTGCAGGCTGATTCTTTACCATCTAAACCACAGAGAAGCCCAAAATACTGATTCATGAAACCTAAAGGGTTGCATGTTTATTCTTTCTTTTTCTGGTGTGAGGTCTTGCCTGTCAATCCTTCCACTCAGCAGAGCATCAATCTCTTTGCTCATAAAGTGAAAATGGAACCACAGTGCTTTCTAGGCATCAGACTGTCAATATTTATTTAATAAGTGGCAGGCACTGTTCCAGGCTCTCTAGGTATCTTAGTAAATGAGTCATGATGATTCTATCTTCATTATGTATGAAAATCAATAGAAAAAAAACAAATAAAAACATGAATTGACTTTTGAAAAGGGAAGGAAAAGAGAAATGAGAATAATAGAAAAAACTGAACATGTAGAAAATATCCAGGAAGGCTGTATTATCAAGTCCAAATATACTAATAATCACAATACATGTAAATGAACTAAATTAATAAGTTGAAAGGCAGAGATTTTCATACTGGAAAATCTGAAAAAAAAAAAAAAAACAAATCCAACAACATGACATTTAAAAAGGATATGAGTAAAATATAAGGAGACAGAAACATTGAAATTTAAAATGATGGAAAAAATTACAAGATAAATATAAAATCTTTAAGAAAGTATGAGTCACCATTTGCAAAAGACCAAATAATCTATGATAACAAAAAGTATCATTGAGGATAGAGAGGGAAACTGTATACAAAAATACTTTTGTTCAGTAAGAAAATATAAAAATTTTAAATTAGTACACATGTAAAAAAGTCTCAAATTGTGCTGCTGCTGCTACTGGAACTGCTGCTGCTAAGTCACTTTAGTCGTGTCTGACTCTGTGTAATCCCATAGATGGCAGCCCACTAGGCTCCTCTGTCCCTGGGATTCTCCGGGCATGAACACTGGAGTGGGTTGCCATTTCCTTCTCCAATGCATGAAAGTGAAAAGAGAAAGTAAAGTCGTTCAGTCGTGCCGACTCTTAGCAACCCCATTGATTGCAGCCCACTAGGCTCCTCTGTCCATGGGATTTTCCAGGCAAGAGTACTGGAGTGGACTGCCATTGCCTTCTCTGCAAATTGTGCTAGGACAATTGTATAGCCATAGGCAAAAGAATGAACTTGGACCCCTATCTAAGACTACAAACAAAAATTAAATTAAAAGAGATCAAGACCTTAATTTATGGTTTCACTATAATTTAAAACTATAAATGTCTTGGAAGAAAGCATAGGGGTAAATATTTATGATCCTGACTTTGGCAAATGATTCACAGATGTAATACCAAAAACATGAGTCAAAGGAAAAAAGTTCAGTTCAGTCAGTTCAATTGCTCAGTCGGATTTGATCAAAATGTAGAATTTTTGTTCTTCAAAGGATTCCATCAAGAAAGTAAAATGACAGTCCATAGCATGGGAAAAAATACTTGAAAATTGTCTTAAGTCAGGTGATACAGGATGAGAACTAATGGAAAAGTGGAAGACTTGGCTTTAGATAGATAGTCCTACTAAAGTATAGGAAAGGGTATATGGATACAGATGTGGAGGTGTGAGTCAATTTTTCTTTTTTGATTGCTTCATTTTTCTTTATAAGGAAGTGTGTGTGTGTGTTTCTCTCTGTGTATGTACTGTTTTCATTAAGAAGCTAAGGATATTTAAATAACATGTTAATAAAATAAGACCATTTTCAGACAGTCAGGATATGAGTGAGTACTAGAAGACTATCCTAGTCTTATAGGTCAGAGGACTTCAATAGTCTGGATTGCATGGATATATTTCACTAAGTAGGATGTTTTGATTTCCATTTTTATACATACTCTGTTTTTCCCTTCAATTTGATTCTTGTGAGATGTATATGTGTGTATTTCAGGAATCAGAAGTGGTGACTGATATAATGAAATGATTGATTGTCCAGAGGAGTGTATTTTCTCATAGGAACTTAACCTACCATTGCATTTTCATCATTCCAACAAAATCAGCTATTCTACTAGAGGGTAAAGTTTATGTATTCCTATCAATGTAAGCAAAGTATTTATGCTTTAACACATTTTTGTCGTTTTTTTACTTCTTAATTATAGGTAGATTTTATTTTCATTTAATTTTCTAAAGCTGTTGTAAATTTATCTAAATCTCCCTGCCAACAGATATGTTAATAACACTTCCGTTCTAAGTCCATTTAACAAATTAGGACTATTAATTTATTTAGGTAACAGTTACTAGATAATCCAAATCTCAATTATAGAGGAGAATGTTATCAATTTATTAGTAATCCAAATTGCAGCTAAATATGCTGCCATTTACTTAGCAAACATGATAAAAATTAGCTTGAGAGAAGACTCATTTTAATTAAAGTTGACTAGCTGAAATGGAATTATTCATGCATGTTTATTTCTCAAACAAAAGTTTCTGATGACATACCATTTGTAGTTCACTTTCTAGAGGCATTATTCATCTTTAATATCTATAAATGTATTCTGTTTAGCTATGAGTCAAAAAGAAAACCAAAAAACTATGCTACTATACCAGTGGTCACTGGTCTGTAATATTTAAGACATTGTTGCATTAAGGAAACTACAGAGGATAATGAACAGAAAAAGGCTAATATTTAGAAGATGATACATTAAAAATGACAGTTATTTACAGCTGTCTTAAGCAAAATACATGAACTGTGAACTTCCTGATGTTCAAGCTGGTTTTAGAAAAGGTAGAGGAACCAGAGATCAAATTGCTAACATCTGCTGGATCATGGAAAAAGCAAGAGAGTTCCAGAAAAACATCTATTTCTGCTTTCTTGACTATGCCAAAGCCTTTGACTGTGTGGATCACAATAAACTGTGGAAAATTCTGAGAGAGATGGGAATACCAGACCACCTGACGTGCCTCTTGAGAAACTGTATGCAGGTCAGGATGCAAGAGTTAGAACTGGACATGGAACAACAGACTGGTTCCAAATAGGAGAAGGAGTATGTCAAGGCTGTATATTGTCACCCTGCTTATTTAACTTCTATGCAGAGTACATCATGAGAAATGCTGGGCTGGAAGAAGCACAAGCTGGAATCAAGATTGCCGGGAGAAATATCAATAACCTCAGATATGCAGATGACACCACTCTTATGGCAGAAAGTGAACAGGAGCTAAAAGCCTCTTGATGAAAGTGAAAGAGGAGAGTGAAAAAGTTGGCTTCAAGCTCAACATTCAAAAAACAAAGATCATGGCATCTGGTCCCATCACTTCATGGGAAATAGATGGAGAAACAGTGGAAACAGTGTCAGACTTTATTTTTTGGGGCTCCAAAATCACTTCAGATGGTGACTGCAGCCATGAAATTAGAAGACGCTTACTCCTTGGAAGAAAAGTTATGACCAACCTAGACAGCATATTCAAAAGCAGAGACATTACTTTGCCGACTAAGGTCTATCTAGTCAAGGCTATGGTTTTTCCTATGCCATGTATGGATGTGAGAGTTGGACTGTGGAGAAGGCTGAGTGCCAAAGAATTGATGCTTTTGAACTGTGGTGTTGGTGAAGACTCTTGAGAGTCCCTTGGACTGCAAGGAGATCCAACCAGTCCACTCTGAAGGAGATCAGCCCTGGGATTTCTTTGGAAGGAATGATGCTAAAGCTGAAACTCCAGTACTTTGTCCACGTCATGCGAAGAGTTGACTCATTGGAAAAGACTCTGATGCTGAGAGGGATTGGGGGCAGGAGGAGAAGGGGACGACAGAGGATGAGATTGCTGGATGGCATCACCAACTCGATGGACATGAGTCTGGTGAACTCCAGCATTTGGTGATGGACAGGGAGGCCTGACGTGCTGCGATTCACGGGGTCGCAAGAGTCGGACACGACTGAGCGACTAAACTGAACTAAGCAAAATATGAACATAAAATTATCTCAAATTCTAATTTAGACATTATGAAGTCAGAATTATTTATTTGGTCAACTCCAAATAAGTATAAACATAAGCACATATAAAAAGGTATGAAATCCAAATATAATACTATGACAAGCATGAATTATCTGAGGCAAGTAGATAAAATGAGATCCTTATCTTAGTAAGTTTTAACATAATAATTTATTAAATTGTAATAACTTATGTTTAATGATTTATATTCTTAATGACTATGTCCTGAAAGTTGTCCTGAAACATTTAATGGATAGTGGCATGGAAAAGTAGAATTATTCTATATTGTTCCAAAGGCAGATATTAAAATAAGCATTACTGAATGATGATCAGATTCTGATTCAAGTGAAGGAGAACATTTACTTATAAAGATGCTAAAAATTTATGAAAAAAAGTCATAGCTTTGAAATTTAAACAAACCATAGGGATCATATTCTAGTACACATAAACCAATTAATTGTTTATATGAATTTATCATATAATTTAAAATCATTCATGTATTTTCAGAAGCATAGTGTATACGTTTTGAATAGGCTATAATAAAGCCTCTTCAAAAAATCTTATTCATGAAGATTGAGCATGGGATGGGGAGGGAAGTGGAAGGGGGTTCCAGGATGGGGAATACATGTACACTCATGGCAGATTCAAGTCAATGTATGGCAAAATCAATATAATATTGTAAAGTAAAATAAATAAGTTAATTTTTTTTTTAAAAAAGGGTTGATTCCTGAGTAAAAAATAATTTTACCTGGGTAGTTAGGCTTGTTTCTAAGTGCTCTTTGGCATCTTTCTCATCAAGTTTCACACCTTCTTTTTAAAGCTCAATGCAACATATGCTACACGGTGCAGGGGTTAAGAGACTGAAGTCAGGCATCTTTGAATTCAGCTGTTTGTAAGTCACTAGCTGAGAAAAAAATCTTTGAAATGGCGAAGGAACTCAATAACTTCACTTCTCACATTTTAAAAGCACCTACCCTTTAGGGCTGCTGGAAATATTAGACAAACTATACACAAATAATAGACAAAGTTCAATTAGGAAGCAGAAGTCATGCTATGTAGGTAGGGGTTTAACAACCTTAGGGAATTGATGACCTGCAGAAATGCTGCAGAAGTAGAAGTCAGAGAAGCTGCTCCTAAAATTAGTAAACACTGATACCATAGATTTCAGTTGTGAACACCAAACTAGATGGTTCTCTCCATCTAACCAGGAAGCTGCTACAATTCTTGAGACTGAGATGATGTCACCAATTGTTTCAATCTTCAGCGGCAAGCCAGCGGCAAGCAGGTGGGAAAAGCTACTGTGGATCTCTTGTTCTTCATTTTCACTTTGCAAATCTCCTGTGAGTTCCTTTCATTGACAAACTCTAAGCCAAAACCCTGCAGAGAAGGAGACTCTGGGAAACATAATTCAGTCTTAGAAGAGATGATAGTGGCACTGCTGCGGCTGCTAAGTCACATCAGTCATGTCCCACTCTGTGTGACCCCATAGATGGCACCCAACAGTCTCCTCTGTCCCTGGGATTCTCCAGGCAAGAGTACTGGAGTGGGTTGCCATTGCCTTCTCCGATAGTGCCACTAGCCCCATGCTTATTTAATGTGGTAAAATACAAAAGAAAAATGACAAAAGAAACTGGATATAAATTGCTCCTGCTGCTGCTAAGTCACTTCAGTCACGTCCGATTTTGTGCGACCCCATAGACAACAGCCCACCAGGCTCCTCTGTCCCTGGGATTCTCCAGGCAAGAACACTGGAGTGAGTTGCCATTTCCTTCTCCAATGCATGCATGCATGCTAAGTTGCTTCAGTCGTGTCCAACTGTGCGACCCCATGAACAGCAGTCCACCAGGCTCCTCTGTCCACAGGTTTCTCCAGGCAAGAATACTGGAGTGGGTTGCCATTTCCTTCTCCAGGATATAAATTAAGTTGCTGAATAAGTGGTTTCTCCCTTTTGACATAATTCCCATGTTGTGTTCTTAATTAGTGAAATTAAGAAAAAGTATTGAAACATATGGTCATGTCAAGTTTAAGAGTCTGAGACATTCCATTCAGATCATTAACCTGTTTTTATGTGCCAGAGAAAATAATCTCCGATCATGATTATTACGTGATAGTTGACTGCATATATTAAAAGTCTGATTCTCAAAGTGTTTACTGTGCATCCAGTATACAAGCATTGCATTCTATAACTGGAGGAATAGTAAGATAAATAGAAAGCAGAGTCCTTGTCAACAAGAAACATGTAGATGTAACAGAGACCTAGTGACTAAATGAGGCTTCCCAGGTGACTCGGGGGTAACGAATCCACCTGCCAATATAGGAGACCTGGGTTCTATCCCAAGGTCAAGAAGATCCCCTGGAGAAGAAAATGGCAACCCACTCCAGTATTCTTGCCTGGAGAATCCCATGGACAGAGGAACCTGTGTGGATGGGGTCGCACAGAGTCAGACACAACTAGCAACTAAACAGCAACAATGGCTGAATGACAGGGATGTTAATAATTCAGTTACTAGTTTCTGTAGGTATTCTAGTATCAATTTATTCATCCTCATTTTCCTCTTGACTCCTCTTACTTTGTTTTTTTTTTTTCTTTTACTTTATTCTACGTTACAATACTGTATTGGTTTTGCCATACATTGACATGAATCAGCCACAGGTGTACACGATCTCCCAATGCCTAAACCCTCTCCCACCTCCCACCCCATATCATCTCTCTGGATCATCCCGTGCACCAGCTCCAAGCATTGGAAATCTTACAGTAGGGCATGAAATGCCAAACATACATAGATAAATTAGCATATGTGGAGCAAGCATTCCTGCCATATCACCATGAGCACTTGAATATCCCGAAAAGCTTTATTTAAATAAGGATAACATAGTCTCCCTAAACAGTTATTAAAACAAAACAAACAAAAAAAAACCATTTGGCTCCTTTTTTCTAAAATATTGAGATTTGCTAAACAAATTCTTATTCACTTGAATATGAATTTTCCAGTCTGAGTGTTTCGACTTTGCAGGCATCGTTCTCTTAGTCTGGAATGAATTTCTCTCCCTTGTCTGCTAGGCAGGACTGTACCCATCTTTCAAGACTTACCTTGACCGTAGCCTCTAATGACAACACCAACTTCATTTCTCCAAGTCAGAATTAGATGAGCTGTTTCCTTTATTGGGTCAGAGTATGTTTCTATCACGTTGTTACAATTGTGCTTTCAGGGTGCTGTTGTTACTCTTTCATCCATATCCCCACTGCACAATGATCCCCTTAATCTACGGATGGTGTCTGATTCATCTTTGTGTCCTCAATGCTTAGCTCAGGTGCTTGTGTTAGCTTCCTGTTGCTCTAGAAAAAAATTACCCCACATTTAGTGGCTTGAAACAACCCCGACTTATTCTTTGATAATTCTGAAAGTCCAAAGTGTGAAATGAATCTGAGTGGGCTAAAAATCAGGATAAGCAGGGCTGTGTTCCTTCTAAAGCTTCCAGGGAGAATCCTTGCCTTTTCCAGCTTTTAGATGCTGTGTTCATTTCTTCAGTCCTGGCTCTCTCCCCATCTTCAAAACCAGAGTAACTTCGTCAGTTTCCCTCCGTCTCTTACAAGGATCCTGGTGGTTATGTTAATCCAGGATAATCTCGCAAATCCAGATCCTTAACTTAATCCTACTGCTGAGTCCCTTCACCATGTTCACAGGTTCTGAGGATTAGGATATAGGCATCTTTAGGGGTGGAGGGAGGCCTCATTCTGTTTACCACAATGTCCAAACAAAGTCTTCCCAATTAACGAGGCATCCACATATCTGAGCCCCATCCATTCCCTGAGTAATGACTTCTTTGCACTCCTTGGAACATTTTCAGCTCTGTACGGTCTCTGCGGCATGGAGTACAGAACTTTGTATTTTCCTGGGTGTGTGCGCTCGCTCTGTGTTTTTCTAGATACATTCTTATTGGTGTTGAATTCAATTATACTTTCAATAGAAACAGTGTCATTGACTCTCCTAAGGAATAAAAATATTATAAAGCTTAGGTTTTTATATCTTATAAAACTATCAGGTTTTCTCAGATTCATTTTTCACACAGCCCCTCTTCTATTGTGCAACATGGAAGTTTATCAGAGGGAGAGTGAAGAGATTTAGTAAATGTTTGGTGAGAAAGACAAAGTAAGCCATTATTATCACAGGAAACAGACTGAGATTTGCCTTTATCTTAAAATTAACAAATGAAAAAGGAAATATAACAGTCTGGCTTCCAAACTTTTTTGTCTTTATTCTGCCACCTTTCTTATCATTTTTTGTCTCATCTCCTTTGTCCTCTTTTATTATTCTTTATTTCCTTTAAGGTCATGTTTGATTTAAAATAGCTATATAATGTTACTTTTGAATTCTCTTATCCATTTAAAAATCTATTCTTATTATTTAGCCACTGTCTATTTTAATCTCTCAAGGAACCCAAATCAAAAATTCTCATCACTTTTATTTAAAATACATTTGAAATCCACATTTTTTTAACAAAGACGCCCATTGACTTTCTGTTGCTGCTATCAGTATTGATGCTGTCACTTGAAGTCTAAATTGTCAGCATCAGTGTTGAAATAAATATCAATAAAAAGTTGGCCTAGACTTGCAGTCAAATCACCTGAGAAATAGTGACAAGTTGGCATATGAAAGAAAAGCATTTGAATGCCATAAGGATATGTAAGCCTCACTGGTGTCAGTTTAAAATCAACTCAAGTTTTAGTAGAAACTATTATTTGAAGTCTCTGAATTTATCTTTGGCAATTGCAAGAAAGCTTTGTGGTCATAGAAGCCAATGTATGATAAAAAAATAAAAATTCACGGCAGAAAAGTAATTCTATGGAAGGTATTCTATTGACTTTCAATGATTCTGGGGGATCTTTTCAATCTTCCTACCAGTCTACCTCTCCACCTGCAGTGCTGTGGTGGGTTTTTGTTTAGTTGCTCAGTCATGTCTGACTCTTTGCAACCCCATGGACTACAGCACACCAGGCCTCTCTGTCCTTCACCATCTCCTGGAGCTTGCTCAAACTCTTGTCCATTGAGTCAGTGGTACTCTCCAATCATTTTGTCTTGTGTCATCCCCTTCACCTCCTGCCTTCAATCTTTCCAAACATCAGAGTCTTTTCTAATGAGTTAGTTCTTCACATCAGGTGGCCAAAGTATTGGAGCTTCAGCTTCAGCATTAGCCCTGCTAATGAATATTCAGGACTGATTTCCTTTAGGATGGACTGGCTGGATCTCCTTTGGACTCTCAAGAGTCTTCTCCTTTGCCACGGTTCCAACATGCTAGTGGAGAAGAGCAGAGAAATAGCTCCAGAAGGAATGAAGAGGCTGAGCCAAAGCAGAAACCATGCCTAGTTGTGGATGTGTCAGCTGGTGGAAGTAAAGTCCAATGCTGTAAACAATAGAATTGCATAAGAACCTGGAATGTTAGGTCAATGATTCAAGGTACCCTTGTATGGTAACCTAACCTGGAGTGTTAGGTCCGTAAATCACAGCCAGTCTCTCCCATCAGGAAGCTTCCACAAGCCTCTTATCTTTATCCATCAGAGGGCATACAGTTTTAGGAAAACTCAGGACAATCCATTTGTATTTGCTCTGTTCTGAAATCTTCTCATTTTATCTCAACTCCCCAGAAACTAACAAAAAGTTGACCATATCCAAAAGAATTATTTTATAAAAGGCAAATTTGATTTATCATAATAAAACACTACATTTTGCTGGAAGATGCTCAGAGCTTATAATATTTTTTACAGTTTTCCATGACACACAACTTTTGAACATGAAAAGATTACCTACCCAAGATTAATATATTTGAAATTTAAAGATTTAATAATCTTAAAAATCAATGATTCTAAAGTTAGTTTTGAAAATAATGTAGAGTTCCCTGGTTTTATATAAAAATAGTACTTTTATATAAAAATAAGTACTTTTACTTATATAAAAGTAGTAAGAAGGAAACTTTTTTCAACCTGATTCTTAGACTAAGAAATTCATAAGATGTGTCATATCTGTAGCTTCACATAAACTACTTGAGGAGAGAATTTTACATAGTCAGCTTCTTGTTTTAAATACATACTAGCAGTAAGGACTTTGAATTTCTGCTCAGATGTATATAAAAAGGAAAGGCAAACAGAGATAGAATAATAGAATATTATGAGAACTATGTAGAACTTAAAAATTATTATAACTTACTTCTAATAAATTATCTGTAAACTCTAAAAATTGTACTAAATATACAAACTTTATAGTTATCTTTTTATACCAGACACGTAAATCAGGAAATTTGGGTGTAAATAAGCAGCTTTTTATTGCCTGTTTATTATATGCAATAGTGTCTTCTAGGTGTTTTATTCTGTTGCTGGATTTAGCTACTGTTATTTTCACTTCATAACTGAGCATGATTTTCAGCTACTATGACTTTTAAATGATTCAAATGAAATAATAAGCTGAAATAAATAGAAAAAAACTGATGTATTCTTTTCTATTCAATTCTGGACTTGTCTGAGCATATAAATACTTGTGTAAAAATCAACAATAATTAAACAACTCTGTTCAGCTTTTCAATCTCTGTCTGACATTGTTGTTGACAATAAAGCCAATGTTGTTGCTGTTGCTGTTTAGTCTCTAAGTTGTGTCCTACTCTTTGTGATCCCTTTGGCTGTAAACCACCAGGCTCCTCTGTGCTTGCAATTTTCCAGGCAGGAATATTGGAGTACATTGCCATTTCCTTCTCCAGGGGATCTTCCCTATTCAAGGATCGAACCCATGTCTCCTGCATTGATAGGTGGATTCTTTACCACTGAGCTATCTGGGAAGCCCTATCTGATTTTCAGTTCAGTTCAGTCACTCAGTCTTGTCCAACTCTGCAACCCCATGAGCTGCAGCACACCAGGCCTCCCTGTCCAACACCAACTCCTAGAGCCCACCCAAACTCATGTTCATTGAGTCGGTGATGCCATCCAACCATCTCATCCTCTGTCATCCCCTTCTCCTCCTGCCCTCCATCTTTTCCAGCATCAGGGTCTTTTCAAATGAGTTAGCTCTTTGCATCAGGTGGCCAAAGTATTGGAGTTTCAGCTTCAACATCAGACCTTCCGATGAACACCCAGGACTGATTTTTTTTAGGATGGACTGTTTGGATCTCTTTGCAGTCTCAGGGACCCTCAAGAGTCTTCTCTAACACCACAGTTCAAAGGCATCAATTCTTTGGTGCTCAGCTTTCTTTATAGTCCAACTCTCACATCCATACATGACTACTGGAAAAACTATAGCCTTGACTAGATGGACCTTTGTTGGCAAAGTAATGTCTCTGATTTTACTATCATTTAAAATAATGTTTACATTTCTTATCAATATACCATCACATATATTGAAATTTTAAAAGATTACTAAAGTCTTAAAAATAAAAATTATAGATATTTTATTCACCTAATTTTACATCATCTGAAATAAATTAGTGTCTTATATTTTAAAAGTGAAGTGCTTTTGCTATTTGTAATGTTAAAGAAAGACCACTGCTATCACTTTAATTCCACACTTAGACTATGATAGTAACATTCCAGAAATTTTTTTCCCTCTTTTTCCCAGTTTTTATAATTCTCCTAATTGCTTGCTTTAGAAACTTTGTGAAAATTGCCATGTAGTTTGATGTTGTTAAAATGTAAAGGTTAATTTGCTCAATTTCTAAGACTTTAATTACAACACATCAGTTATTTAGACTGTTTGACATTTCCTGTAAATTCCTCTAATTAGGAAACCCTTAGAGACTCTCACAAAAAAAAAAAAAAAATTGAAATTTTAAAAGATTACTAAAGTCTTAAAAATAAAAATTATAGATATTTTATTCACCTAATTTTACATCATCTGAAATAAATTAGTGTCTTATATTTTAAAAGTGAAGTGCTTTTGCTATTTGTAATGTTAAAGAAAGACCACTGCTATCACTTTAATTCCACACTTAGACTATGATAGTAACATTCCAGAAATTTTTTTCCCTCTTTTTCCCAGTTTTTATAATTCTCCTAATTGCTTGCTTTAGAAACTTTGTGAAAATTGCCATGTAGTTTGATGTTGTTAAAATGTAAAGGTTAATTTGCTCAATTTCTAAGACTTTAATTACAACACATCAGTTATTTAGACTGTTTGACATTTCCTGTAAATTCCTCTAATTAGGAAACCCTTAGAGACTCTCACAAAAAAAAAAAAAAAGAAGAAATCACTAAAATGTGTTGACAGAGATAGATATATTTCTTCTTACCAAATGAGCTCAGAGTGTTATAAATGTTTGGAAAAACCCAAGAATTATAATTTTACAGTTAAAGTGTTGAGTGGTGTGACCTTAAATGCTTTGTGGGTTTGTTGTGATTGCTTTATTGCCCATTTATTTGTTGAGAAGGAGAATGAGCTTGCATTGATGGGCAGTAGAAATTGTGATTAAAACAGGGGAACTCATTAAAAGTGTGTTACAAGTGAGGGTCTATGAAGCATTAAGCTGGAAATTAAACTCAGAGTTTATAATCAGGAGGGGGAAAAAAATCTTAGATTTCAAAGTTGCACAACTTAATTACATTGTATGTGTAGTTTTTACCAAGAGTGGAAAAGTGTTTGATATTTTATGGTGCCCAGAAGTGTTGAGGCAATTTTCTTTTTATATGCATGTGTGCTAAGTAGCTTCAGTCTAGTCCAACTCTGTGCAACCCCATGGACTGTAGCCCACCAGGCTCCTCTGTCCATGGGATTCTACAGGCAAGAGTACTGGAAGGGGTTGCAATGCCATCCACCAGGGGATCTTCGTGACCCAGGGATCAAACCCATATCTCTCAAGTCATCTACTTTGGGA
>SJYC01067223.1:0-32328 GCA_006408675.1 Madoqua kirkii
GATGTGAGAGTTGGACTATAAAGAAAGCTGAGCACTGAAGAATTGATGCTTTTGAACTTTGGTGTTGGAGAAGACTCTTGAGAATCCCTTGGACTGCAGGGATATCCAACCAGTCCATCCTAAAGGAGATCAGTCCTGGGTGTTCATTGGAAAGTCTGATGTTGAAGCTGAAACTCCAATACCTTGTCCACCTGATGCAAAGAGCTGACTCATATGAAAAGACCCTGATGCTGGGAAAGATTGAGGGCAGGTGGAGAAGGGGACGACAGAGGATGAGATGGTTGGATGGCATCACCGACTCTATGGACATGGGTTTGAGTGGACTCTGGGAGTTGGTTACGGACAGGGAGGCCTGGTGTGCTTCAGCTCATAGGGTCGCAAAGCGTCAGACATGATTGAGCGACTGAATGAACTGACTGACACAATTCTGTGAATATACTAGAAACATTTGAATTGCATACTTTAAATTGGTAAATTTTATGGTCGTTGTTGTTTATTTGCAAAGTCATGTCCGATGATTTTGCTACCCCATAGACTGTCACCTACCAGGCTTCTTTGACCATAGGATTCTCCAGGCAAGAATACTGGAGTGGGTTGCCATTTCCTTCTCCAATGTATCTTTCCAATGCAGGGATCGAATCCACATCACCTGCATTGACAGGTGGATTCTTTACTACTGAGCTATTGGGGAAGCCCAAATATTATGGTAGATGAATTATATCTAAATAAAGATGTTAAATAACATTATACTTTTAAAATAAAAGTCAGTTTTTAGATATATCAGATGCAAATGTTCTACACTCTGAATTTCAGTTTGAGAAAAGAGACGTCAGTATCTTCACTTTTGTCTTGAAAAAATGAACTGGTATCCAATGGTGATTTTCCTCAAAAGAAAAAATAACTATTACCTTGTTGCTGTTTGGTCTGCTTATAGGATCTCAGTATATTGCTTTTACTGACCTGAGATTTATTACATTAATGTGTTTACATCTCTAAAGCAGGGATATTAACTGTTTAGAGGGTTTCTTTCACCAGAAAAATGCAAGTATATATAAACCACAAAGTCTTACATATGATTTCAGAGTCTTTAGATTAACTCTGATTGTTACCTAGTGTGGACTTATTCATTAGAATGAATAGTGGTGCTAAATCTACAAAATAAGATAGAGGATCAAGATAAGCATGAATATAAGCTCAGAGCTTTGGGCTTCTTTTTAAATCAGCATTGGGTAAATTAAAGGCTATGTCTGTAATAACATGATCACATTAATTCTGTCTGGATACAAATGTGATCCTCTATCAGTGAATTTGACAAAATGGAAATTTACCATATGAGAAACAAACATGTCATTAGGGGACTTGGGCATATAAAAACTCTTAGTGCATGCAATTTTCTCTCTAGTCAGATAAGATAATCTCAATTAGATGAGCTCTAGCTCTGAGATTCTTTCAATATAAAAAAGTGGCCTAGACACTGTCACAACATATAGATCCTTGCAAGTACATGTTGTTCAGATTAATTAAAAATCTTAACACTCTGGGATACACATATTACCAGCACTGGATTATGTTCTGACAATATTAATGTTTGTTAAGTCTTCATTAAGTAGAAGTTCATCATAACTGCTCATTTCTACTCTACCTAGCCAGAAAATGAAGCCATGTAGAGTCATGTATGGATGTGAGAGTTGGACTGTGAAGAAGGCTGAGCACCAAAGAACTGAGGAATATGGTTCTACAACCAAGCTTTTTAATCAGTTGAGGTTGATGCTGACAGGGTGACAGCTTGATCACCTTGATCAACCTCTCAATCTAATAGAAAGTTGAAATGGGTGTGAACTAAGTTATTACCAGTAACACTCATTCGACTGAGCTTAATCCCTGATCTTTAGGTATGAAAGTGAAGTCACTCAGTCATGTCCGACTCTTTGAAACCCTTGAATGTAGCCTACCAGGCTCCTCTGTCTATGGAATTTTCCAGGCAAAAGTACTGGAGTGGTTGCCATTTCCTTCTCCAGGGGATCTTCCAAACCCAGGGACTGAACCCAGGTCTCCTGCATCGCAGGCAGATGGTTTACCATCTGAACTACCAGGGAAGCTAGAGCATATCTGAGGGGGCATCTGGAAACTCCTTAGCTTCTTGCTGAAATAATGTGGAGGAACCAGGTCTCTGACTTTCCCATCTACAAAATCTAGTAAATACTGCCATTTCCAACCATTCTTTTCCCTAATTATTTCAAGTTCTCTGCAGGAATTCTCACTCTGCCTTTTAGTAACAGTTGGCTTAGTTTCCCACCTCCTTAGTATCAATGGTACAATGACTCAACAAATATACGAAGAAGAGAATTCGCTTTATGTTCGAGTCTCTTCAAATTTCCTCATTGTGCATAACTCACACCATTGTTGTTCAGTCCCTAAGGCGTGTCTGACTCTGCCACCCCATGGGGGCTACAACACTCCAGGCTTCCCTGTCCTTCACTATCTCTCGGACTTTGCTCAAATTCATGTCCACTGAGTTGGTGATGCTATCTAACCATCTCATCCTCTGCCACCACTTTCTCCTTTTGCCTTCAACCTTCCCCAGCATCAGGGTCTTTTCCAATGAGTTGGCTCTTCTCATCAGATGGCCAAGCTTCAGCTTCAGCATCAGTCTTTCCAATAAATATTCAGGACTGATTTCCTTTAGGATTGACTGGTATGATTTCCTTGTTGTCCAAGGGACTCTCAAGAGTCTTCCCCAGCACCACAGTTCTAAAGCATCAATTCTTCATTGCTCAGCCTTCTTCATGGTCCAACTCTCACATCCATACATGACTACTGGAAAAACCATTGTTTAAATATTGGAATGACTTTTGATTTATTGAATAGTTCTTTCTTACTCTTCATTAATCTGTGAACTTCTTGAAACAGAGAAAATATAATATTTTTCTCTATATTTTTCAGAATACTAAGCACAAGATCCAACCAGTCCATTCTAAAGGAGATCAGCCCTTGGTGTTCTTTGGAAGAAATGATGCTAAAGCTGAAACTCCAGTACTTTGGCCACCTCATGCAAAGAGTTGACTCATTGGAAAAGACTCTGATGCTGGGAGGAATTGGGGGCAGGAGAAAAAGAGGACGACAGAGGATGAGATGGCTGGATCGCATCACAGACTCAGTGGACATGAGTTTGAGTGAACTCCAGGAGTTGGTGATGGACAGGGAGGCCTGGCGTGCTGCGGTTCATAGGGTCACAAAGAGTTGGACACAACTGAGTGACTGAACTGAACTGAACTGAACTGAAGCACAAGATAGGCATTCAACAAACATTTGCAGATGCTTTTGTGTTTATTTACATGGTTATTATTCTCATCTGTTGAATTCCTGGAATATATTTCAAAGTTACAACATACATGACACTTTTGTTAAAAAAAAAAAAGACAATGACAACAGCACATTTGGTCACAAATGCAGTATTATGAGGTATTTGTTTTCATATGTTATTACTGATTTATTAAGCATATAATTTTCTCTTCCAAAAACAATTCAGAAACACTGTGTGTGATTTTGTGCATGTATGCATGCTCAGTTGTGTCCTGTTCTTTGTGATCCATGGACTATAGTCCACCAGACTTTTCTGTCTGTAGGATTTCCCAAGCAAGAACACTGAAGAGGGTTGCCATTTCCTCTTCCAGGGGATATTACTGACTCAGGGATTGAATGCATGTCTCTTATACCTCCTGCATTGGCAGGCGGGTTCTTTACTAGTTGAGCCATCAGGCAAGTCCTGTTAAAGTGTAGCCATAATATTTTCAAGTTTTTGAAATATGAAGTCATTTTCACTTATTTATTCAAAGTTAATTTTATTAAATGCATATTTATATAGGTAAAAACTCTGAAAAATGGAATATATGATACCCTACAAACAAATGGAAAAGATACACTAATCTCATGACCTTTAAAGTACCTTTCTAATTTAAGCTTAATGACATTTTCACATATTCAAGAAAAAACGAGGAGTGGAACACACTAAAAAGTATTACTCTACTGACTTAAAATGCTAATAAAAGAAATGATTCTTTCCAATTCATATACAAGCCATTGAACACATATGGTGAAAGCAAAGCAATGGTGGGTGATAATTTCCATTATGCACAATGTACTCTAAATGGTTTTCTTTTACTAGCATCCTAGTTTCCATTAGTAGTTCATTGAACAAATGATACTGCTTTATTAAAGTAGAAATGCAGGCCAGAAAACATATCCAATGAACACTGGCTTTAAAAAAACACTTACATGTTATCATATCCTTTTTATATTAATCGTACAGTGTCTTTATTTTTAATATTAACTTTTTGTCATACGTGTTGCAAATCCTGTTGGCATTTTTTTCATTTTTTTATTAATTAGTTAATTTATTTTTGGCCACACTGGCATGCATATGGGATCTTAGTTGCCAACCAGAGGTCAAACCCCCACCCCCTGCATTGGGAACACAGAGTCTTAACCACTGGACCTCCAAGGAAGTCCCTATACATAGCGGCTTTAAATGTGCTGCTCAATAAGTTAGTCACTAGTCTCATATCTACAGTTCACGGAATTCTCCAGGCCAGAATACTGGAGTGGGTAGCATTACCTTTCTCCAGGTGATCTTCCCAATCCAGGGATTGAACCCAGGTCTCCCACATCTCCCACATTGCAGGCAGAATGTTTACCAGCAGGAAGTATTTACATTAGAATTAATGAAATTAAATAACATCTAAAATTGGTTCCTTTGTTGCTCTAGAGTAGTTTCAAGTGCTAAATCTGACCTCTGTGACTGGTGGTACCACATTGAACAGTACAGCTATGGAATAGTTCCATTGTCCTTTTTATGGAGAGGATTGGCTAGAGTTTTCAACAGATTGGGGTTGAAACTTGTGCTTTTCATTGAAAAAGAACTAGGTCTGAGTGAAAAAAAAAATGAAGATGCTTTTGAGTTACTTGCTCTAGTTCCCTTTTGAATGTCACATTTTAGAACAAGGTGTGGCCAGTGAGTTCACTTGGAGATGATTTTGTTCAGCCCTTTTGTAATCAGATAAAGATAGCACAACCCAGAGAAGGGTATTTTGCCATGAAAGACAGGCTGTCGGTTGAAAGCTTAGTGTTAAAGTGGGAACTGGTACTCAGTTCTACTGAATGAAGCTTATGCCTCACCACATGGTCTCATTTAAGATCACTCCACTCTCAGTATACTTCACTGTCACCAGAGAAACAAAAGAATAAATGACCAGGTGGACAATACATCAATGTGAAGTCACTGGTTACTAGTTAAATTATGTTGTAAGTAAAGTAAGTGTTAGTATCCCAGTCGTGTTCTGACTCTTTGTAACCCAATGGACTGTAGGCCACCAGGTTCCTCTGTCCATGAAATTCTCCAGGCAAAAATACTGGAGTAGGTGTGTGTGTGCTTAGTCGTTCAGTCATGTCTGACTCTGTGACCCCATGGACTGTAGCCCACAAGGTTTCTCTGTCCATGGGGATTCTCCAGGGAAGAACACTGGAGTGAGTAGCCTATCCCTTCTCCAGGGGAACTTCCCAACCCAGGAATCAAACTGGGGTCTTTTGCATTGCAGGTGGATTCTTTACCAGGTGAGTACCAGGGAAGTCCACTGGAGTAGGCAGCCATTCCCTTCTCCAGGGGATCTTCCTGACCCAGAGATTGAACCTGAGTTTCCCACATGGCAGGCAGATTCTTTACCATCTGAGCCACCAGGGAAAGCCTGAATTATGCTACCAGAAAGTTATTTTCTATGTGATGAGAAAGTAGCACATCATTTCCAAACCCAAACTCAGCATTATATTCACTGTAATGACCATTTTTCCATGTAAGTATTATTTTGTAGTATCCTCCTCTAGGGGCTTCCTTGGTCGCTCAGAGGGTAAAGAATCTGCATGCGAAGCAGGAGACCTGGATTCCATCCCTGGGTTGGAAAGATGCCCTGGAGAAACAAATGGCTACCCATTCCAGTATTTTTGCTGGAGAACTCCATGGACAGAGGAGCCTTACAAGCTATAATCTATGGGTTCGCCAAGAAGTGGACACAACTGAGCCACTAACACATACACACACACAACCTCCTCATAAGCAAAGTTCTTATTCCACAAGGGAGCTGAAAAATCAGCATTCACTATAAGTGAATAGAGAAAAAAAAAGACTTCTTTCAATCCCTACAACTTGTATTCACTGCAACTGTGACATAAAACACTGTGCATCGTGGAGAAGAGACTTATGGTTGCCAAGGAAGAAGGGGTGAGGGAGGGCGGACTTGGAGTTAGAAATTAGCAGATGTAAACTATTATATACTTCTTGGATAAACAACAAGGTCCTACTGTATAGCACAGGGAACTATATTCAATATGCTGTGATAAACCAAAATGGAAAAGAATATAAAAAAATAATATCTATATGTGTATAACTGAGTCTCCTTGCTGTACAGTAGAGACTGGCTCAATCTTGTAAATCAACTCTATTTCAAATAGAATGTGTCTGACACATTGTGTCAGATCCAGTTATATGCCTCTCAGACAGATGGAAAACTTCTTCAAGTCACTCTATCACCAGGCATTTTTGTGGTCCAGAATAGGTGTTCATATTTACAATGAATATAAATAAATTGTTAAGACTGATGAATAAATCTGTGCTACCATTTAGTGATACTTAGCTCTTTATTCTCTGCCACTTTTTATATCTTTAGATCATCTTGGGCTATCAGTGCAAGCAATGTAACATATATTTGTCTGGAAAGCAACTTGTTGATCTATATGAAAACTATATCCCACCAGTTTTTAAGAATCCATCTAAAGCAAGTTGTCTTAGCTTCATATGCCTTTGAGAGAAATTGCAAACTTCAAAACCAAAAACTAGTCTTATATACTCCCTGTAGGAAGAACCTGAAGAGCTAATAGTAGCTTTTGTATCTCTGGTAAGTTAAAACTATTATGATAAACAGTTTTGAATGGCAATCCTACTGGCAAAGTTGCCAGCTAAAGAGTCATTATAACTCTCATGATTATGCTCAGAAGACTTCTCAGGAAAAGAAGTCAAATGGTTAAGATAGTAATGACAGGGGAACTAAAATGAATCTAACATTTTGTAACACAACAACCTGGTAGTCATAAACATTTTCCATAAAATTAATGAGCTTCATAAGAAATTTGGGGGTGTTGGAACATAAAGAGCAAGTACTTTCAGAAAAAAATTAAAGAAAATATTCAAGTTAATTTGCAAAAGATAACTAATCTAGAGAATAAGCAAAATATATCTCTTGGTGGTGATAGGAGAATTACAGATTTATAAGGAACATTATTGAGCTTCCCTGGTGGACCAGTGGTAAAGAATCTGCTTGCCAATGCAAAAGATGCGGCTCAATCCCCGGGTTGGGAAGATCCCCTGGAGAAAGAGACAGCAACCCACTCCAGTATTTTGGCCTGGAGAGCCCAATGGACAGAGAAGTCCATAGGGTTGCAGAGAGTTGGACATGATTGAAGTAAGTTAGCATGCTCCAGTCTCTTGCTCATGCTGAAATGCTTCTAATAACATTTATCAAAAAAATATTCTTTGAGCATCATCTATGGGACACCACATTTTGGGGTCTGGGAATAGAATGTCAAACAAGAGATTATAGAATGGTATTCTAGTCATGATATTCAGATGCTAAAAAAGTAAACAGAGGTATAACATATTAGATGATGCTGTAAAGAGAAAGGAAATAGAGGTGATGGGTAACGGCTGTAGTAGGTTATAAAGAGAATTCGGTGAAGGTCTCTTTTGATAAGCTGACATTTAAGCAGAACTTTAACTGAAATGAGAGAGAAAACCATGTAGATAACTGGGAGATAACATTTCTGGCAGAAGGAGCATTGAGAATAGTGACCTCATGCAGGAATGTGTTGATGTCTACAGTCTACCACACGGTTCCAGAGGTTGAAGCAAAAGGAAAGAGGGGAAGTAAAAAGTGATGTGAGTGAGTCACTCAGACACACAACAACATGAGGCTTAGTTTTAATATATATGAACTTTGGGTTTTATTTCAAGTGGAATGAAATGTTATCAGAGGGATCTGAACAAAAGACTAACATGATTGGTTATGATTTTTTTTTACAAATATCCTTGAAGAGAATAGGCTTCAGGGACCCCATGTGGAAGCAGGGACATCACTAAGGAGCCACCACAACAACCCAAGCAAGTGACGACAGCAGATAGAGATGGGGATTGATGGATGTAGGAGATGATAAATGGAGAAAAGTGCTGAGACGGTCTGCTTTTTAAATGCATGTTAAGCCATAGGATTCGCTGTTGTATTGGATGTGAAAGATGAGAAACAGAAAGGAGGAGTTACAGATGATTTTTTTTTCAGCCTGAACAATGGCCACTGAGATTGGAAAAGCAGGCAGGAAGAGCAGAGGGGGAAGATTCAGAGCTCCTTTGAAGCCACATTCAAGTCAACATGCCTATGAGACACCCAAGAAGGGATGTGGGGGGTCCAGTGACATACATGAGACTGTCATCTCCCATAAACACGTACAATTACAGATTTCACTGCCTTTGAATTAGTCTAACCCCCTGCAGCCAACCTAATCATTAAAAAATTTCATTACACCAAAATCATCCTATTTCTGCCTCATACCTCATGATCATTTTTCTGTTTTCTGAAAAGTAAACGTAAGGAACAATGTCTCTTCCATTCCAGCCTGTGCCAATTTGCAAGCAGACCATCTTGCCCGATTGATCTTCTCTTGTCCAGGCTATCCTTGCTTATCTCAGATGGTGTGCTTGTCACAGCTGTTTTGAAATGAATTCCCTCATTCCCTCCCAAGGACTTAACAAGCGTGAATATCAAACAATCTAGTCAGAATGTGACACGGAGTTTCTCTGTGCATCTTTCCTGGAAATCAACTTAACTGTACCTTCTTCCTCTTTCTTGGGTCATTGTTGAGCTCATAATAATATACAGGCTACCCATTATTTAACTTTCTGCACCATAGCATTTAAAACTGATGCTTATAATTGTGATTTTTTCTTCTTTTCTGGTTAGCATTTATTTCTGACTTAAAATATTCATAGGAAAGCCACCAATCTTTTTTAAGAGTAGTATTCCTGTGCAGTAGATTTTTAAAAGAGAAGTATTAGCATGGTTGCCTAGAAACCATAAGGGCATTCAAAATAATAGGAATAACAGGGGAAATAAATGAAAATATTCTCTATAATGACATTTGATTTAGATGAGAAAACAGCTGAAGCATTTTGTGCAGCCTTAACTTGATGAAACAATCTTTTTCACCAAAGAATCTTCTTTGCAAACATGAACTTACTTGAAGATTAGTCACTGTATTTCTCTAGTAACTGTATATCTTCAATGTAGTTACATCGTGCCCTTTGAGTGATTTTATTTAGCAATTCTCTTGTTTACAACAGTAGAAAAGATCAGTGTTTATCCCCACATGTTTTATGTATAAAAAGGTACTCATAGAGATTTTAAAGTTTTTAGTAGCAAATATTGACTGACATATTAAGTCAGCAGTTTCTTGATTTGGAGAGAAAATTTGATGTGTAATATTGAAAACAGTTTAAACCTATGGTTGAGCACTTTTCCTTCCTTACATGCTTTAAGACCATATAATCCAGAGAAGTTGCAACACTTAGTAGGAGGAAGAAGGAATTGAATAAATAGGTTTCGTTTGCTGAGTTTAGAACAAAATAAGATGTATTCAGATGTCCATTTCTCAAAGCTGCTTTGTGTTGCTGAATCACCTGTGCCATACTTTCAACTTTAAATTTCTGCTGCAAAGCAAAATTACTAAATTTAAGGTTCAGCTGTATTTAACAGCAGATTCTAAAAAGAACTTTTTATCTTGCAACTTAACACATTTTTAAGAGAGTGTTCATTATGTCTTTCTTGTTTTCCTTTGTCTTATCTTATTTATTCTTAACTATTTCCAAAAGAGTTGCTCATTCGTAGGAGGGTAGAAAGTGAGAAAACAGAGATGGAGAATAAATGAAAGGAGGATATATATGCATGAGTATTTGGAGGGAGCATTTCAAATCACTTATTTAGAAGCTTAAAAGCTATAAAATTCATGCCTTGATGTCAAACTAGAGTAGTCAAAGAAGATATTTCCCTCTTGCATTGTCTCTGTGCATGTTGCTAATAAATTTCCTCTTAGAACTTGGCAGTTGAAATATTCATTGCAGCCCAGAACTTTCCCAGTTTGCTTTAAATAAAACCTCTTGGTAATATTGCAGCAGAACTCCTTTGTTCTGACATAGCCCTCTGGATCAACTTCAATGATCATGTTTTCTAGTAGAAACTGATAAATTCAACTATATCTCCCATTGGATAATACTCAGATTATCTAAATTATGGTTTCTCAAGAAAGACCTAAAAACCATGTTCCAAGCGTTTCACAGGGCACTGCATTTTTGGAGGAGGCTAATAAGTGTGACAGATTTAAGTCAGATAGTCAAGACACCTGAAATCTGAATCTACCTTGAAAATTAGAATATAAACCCAGCAAGCTGCTGCAGCTTTCTGGGTAAGAGTTAGACATAAATACACAAATCAGTGAGGTCACACAGCTTCCTCCCTGTCTCTCTGACAAAAGGAAATAATGGTGTGTGGAAGAGAAGATGAGCCATTTTCTGATAACCACAGTTGGCCCTTCTGTATCTGCAGGTTCTGCACTCATGAAGTTAATCAATCATGATTTTAAAATATTTGGAAAAAGCATTCCAGAAAGTTCCAAAAAGCAAAGCTTGAATTTGCCTTGCACTGACAACTGTTTACATAGCATTTACATTGTATTTACTATTTACATTGTATTGGTATTATAACTAATCTAGATTATTTAAATTGTACAGGAGTATGAGCCATAGGTTATATGCAAATACTATAACATTTTATTTAAGTGTCTTGAGCAGCCCAGGATTTGTTATATCTAATCCCTCATGAATGCAGTGGGACAGCGATACCCAGCCACATCAAATGTAAAGATATTCCATTACTGTGACACAGATGTTTCTCTTAGATCTAGAATTAACATAAAATGGGTAGAAAAGAGCTTCCCAGATGGCTCAGTGGTTAAAATCTGCATGCAGTGCAGGAGATGCAGGTTCAATTCCTGAGTCGGGAAGATCCCCTGGAGGGGGGGATCTCAATCCATTCCAGTATTCTTGCCTGGGAAGTCCCAAGGACAGAGAAGCCTGGAAGTCTACAGTCCACAAAGTGCAAAGAGTCAGACACGACTGAAGGAACTGAGCAAGCATGCACACATAGGCAAAAGAATGAAATTTTGCCTGCAGTTTCAAATTTAGTGGTAAAATCCAGAGTTGGACATGACTGAAGTGACTTAGCAGCAGCAGCAGCAGCACGTTTATTATTATTGAGATGAAATAAATTCATTCTAATAAAGTTCTTTCTGATAATTTCCCCTAACTTGATAGGAGAAACCACAATGTGTATGTACATATATATGTAGTTGTTTGCACTAAGATCAGTAAAGTTACAGTTACCAAAACATTATCAGCTCTTGATTGAAAATGATTAAAATAAAGAGCAAAATGGAGTCAGAATTCAGCCTAATGGTGATGAAAGACAGGATAACTTTACATTAGTCTAAAATTCAATTTTAAGATATCAAAATACAGAATAAGAATGGATTTAACTTTTTGGTGATTGTTTTGTAAATATATTGTTTGGACCCATGTTTCCAAACAAAGGGTAACAGCTAAATCAACATTTGTCATTCTCAAAATCACATTCTCAGCAACTTTTTACTCAAAATTTTCATTAAGTTTCACTGAAATGCATGTTTCTAAGTCAACTAAGTTTAAGTAAAGATGGTTATTGTATTGGATACACAATAATCTGACTCTATATTATTAGTAGTGAAATCATAAGTAGTAGGTTATAGTGTCTTTCCTTTTCTTATTAAATTTTTAACATTTAAAAATATCTTGCTTTCTCAGGTCCTCCTTACTTGCCCCAAAATTCTATATACACATACATTTTAAATATTTTGATAATCAAAGAGAGGGAGAAACAAAGCTAATAGTTACTCCAATCACTAAGGTAGAGTTATATTAATTAAGAGCTTTAACTTCATACTCTGTTGGTATTTAGTTCGAAGGCTTACTTTTAAAGACAGATTTTTGAAAGGGAAGTACATGAACCAAGAACTTCCAGATGTTCAAGCTGGATTTAGAAAAGGCAGAGGAACCAGCGATCAAATTGCCAACAATGACTATGCCAAAGTCTTTGACTGTGTGGATCACAATAAACGGTGGAAAATTCTGAAAGAAATGGGAATACCAGACCACCTGACCTGCCTTCTGAAAAACCTGTATGCAGATCAGGAAGCAACAGTTAGAACTGGACATGGAACAACAAACTGGTTTCAAATAGGAAAAGGAGTACATCAAAGCTGTATATTGTCACCCTGCTTGTTTAACTTATATGCAGAGTACATCATGAGAAACGCTGGGCTGGAAGAAGCACAAACTGGAATCAAGGTTGCCAGGAAAAATATCAATAACCTAAGATATGCAAATAACACTACTCTTACGGCAAAAAAGTAAAGAAGAACTAAAGAGCCTCTTGATGAAAGTGAAAGAGGAGAGTCAAAAAAATGGTTTAAAGCTCAACATTCAGAAAACTAAGATCATGGCATCCAGTCCCATCACTTCATGGCAAATGAATGGGAAAACAGTGGAAATAGTGGCTGACTTTATTTTGGGGGGCTCCAAAATCACTGCAAATGGTGATTGCAACCATGAAATTAAAAGATGCTGATTCCTTGGAAAGAAAGTTATGACCAACCTAGACAACATATTAAAAAGCAGAGACTTTACTTTGCCAACAAATTTCCATCTAGTCAAAGCTATGGTTTTTCCAGTGGTCATGTATGGATGTGAGAGTTGGACTATAAAGAAAGCTGAGTGCCAAAGAATTGATGCTTTTGAACTGTGGTGTTGGAAAAGACTCTTGAGAGTCCCTTGGACTACGAGGAGATCCAACCAGTCCATCGTAAATGAGATCAGTCCTGGGTGTTCATTGAAAGGACTGATGCAGAAGCCGAAACTCCAATACTTTGTCCATCTGATGCGAAGAGCTGACTTATTTGAAAAGACCCTGATGCTGGGAAAGATTGGGGGAAAGAGGAGAAGGGGACAACAGAGGATGAGATAGTTGGATGTCATCACTGACTCGCTGGACATCGGTTTGGGTGGACTCTGGGGGTTGGTGTTGTACAGGGAAGCCTGGCGTGCTCCAGTTCATGGGGTTGCAAAGAGTCAGATACAACCGAGTGACTGAACTGAACTGACTAGATCATAGAAAAAGCAACAGAATTCCAGAAAAAAAAATCTTCATTGACTACACTAAAGCCTTTGACTGTGTGGATCACAAAAAAACTGGAAAATTCTTCAAGAGAAAGGAATACAGACCATCTTACCTGCCTCCTGAGTAGTCTGTATGCAGGTCAAGAAGCAACAGTTAGAACCTGACATGTAACAACAGACTGGTTCAAAATTGGGAAAAGAATATATCAAGGTTATGTATTGATCATCACTCTGCTTAGTTACCTTATACACAGAGTACATCGTGAGAAATGCTAGACTGGATGAAGCACAAGCATGAATTAAGACTGCCAGGAGAAATATCAATAACCTCAGATATGCAGATGACACCACCCTTATGGCAGAAAGTGAAAAGGAGCTTAAGAGCCTCTTGATGAAGAAAAAAGAGAAGACTGAAAAAGCTGGCTTAAAACTCAATATTTAAAAAATGAAGATCATGTCATACAGCACGACCAAGTAGGCTTTATCCCAGGGATGCAAGGAGTCTTCAGTATCTGCAAATCAATCAATGTAATTCACCACATTAACAAATTGAAAAATAAAAGCCATATGATTATCTCAGTAGATGCAGAGAAAGTCTTTGACAAAATTCAACATCCATTTATGATACAAACTCTCCAGAAAGCAGGAACAGAAGGAACATGCCTCAACATAATAAAAACTATATATGACAAACCCACAGCAAACATTATTCTCAATGGTGAAGCGTTGAAAGCATTTCCCATAAAGTCAGGAACAAGACAAGGGTGTCCACTTTCACCACTACTATCCAACATTGTTCTGGAAGTTTTGGCCACAGCAATCAGAGCAGAAAAAGAAATAAAAGGAATCCAAATTGGAAAAGAAGAAGTAAAACTTTCACTGTTTGCAGATGACATGATCCTCTACATAGAAAATCCTAAAGACTCGACCAGAAAACTACTAGAGCTAATCAATGAATATAGTAAAGTGGCAGGATATAAAATAAACACTCAGAAATCCCTTGCATTCCTATACACTAATAATGAGAAAATAGAAAAAGAAATTAAGGAAACAATTCCGTTCACCATTGCAACGAAAAGAATAAAGTACCTCGGAGTACACCTACCTAAAGAAACTAAGGACCTATATATCGAAAACTATAAAACACTGATGAAAGAAATCAAAGAGGACACTAATAGATGGAGAAATATTCCATGTTCATGGATCGGAAGAGTCAATATAGTGAAAATGAGCATACTACCCAAAGCAATTTACAGATTCAATGCAATCCCCATCAAGCTACCAGCAGTATTTTTCACAGAACTAGAACAAATAATCTCAAGATTTGTATGGAAATACAAAAAACCACGAATAGCAAGGGCAATATTGAGAAAGAAGAATGGTACTGGAGGAATCAAGCTGCCTGACTTCAGGCTCTACTACAAAGCCACAGTTATTAAGACAGTATGGTACTGGCACCAAGACAGAAATATAGACCAATGGAACAAAATAGAAAGCCCAGAGATAAATCCACACACCTATGGACACCTTATCTTCAACAAAGGAGGCAAGAATATACAATGGATTAAAGATAATCTTTTTAACAAGTGGTAATGGGAAAACTGGTCAACCACTTGTAAAAGAATGAAACTAGATCACTTTCTAACACCATACACAAAAATAAACTCAAAGTGGAGTAAAGATCTAAACGTAAGACCAGAAACTATAAAACTCCTAGAGAAGAACATAGGCAAAACACTCTCCAACATAAATCATGGCAGGATCCTCTATAACCCATATCCCAGAATATTGGAAATAAAAGCAAAAATAAACAAATGGGACCTAATTAAAATTAAAAGCTTCTGTATGACAAAGGAAACTATAAGTAAGGTGAAAAGACAGCATTCAGAATGGGAGAAAATAATAGCAAATGAAGCAACTAACAAACAACTAATCTCAAAAATATACAAGCAGCTTATGCAGCTCAATTCCAGAAAAATAAACGACCCAATCAAAAAATGGGCCAAAGAATTAAATAGACATTTCTCCAAAGAAGACATACAGATGGCTAACAAACACATGAAAAGACGCTCAACATCACTCATTATCAGAGAAATGCAAATCAAAATCACAATGAGGTACCATTTCACACCAGTCAGAATGGCTGCAATCCAAAAGTCTACAAGCAATAAATGCTGGAGAGGGTGTGGAGAAAAGGGAACCCACATGCACTGTTGGTGGGAATGCAAACTAGTACAGCCACTATGGAGAACAGTGTGGAGGTTCCTTAAAAAACTGGAAATAGAACTGCCTTATGACCCAGCAATCCCACTGCTGGGCATACACACCGAGGAAACCAAAATTGAAAAGGACACATGTACCCCAATGTTCATCGCTGCACTGTTTATAATAGCCAGGACATGGAAGCAATCTAGATGTCCATCAGCAGATGAATGGATAAGAAAGCTGTGGTACATACACAGAATGAATTATTACCCTGCCATTAAAAAGAATACATTTGAATCAGTTCTAATGAGGTGGATGAAACGAGCCGAGTATACAGAGTGAAGTAAGCCAGAAAGAAAAACACCAATACAGTATATTAACACATATATGTGGAATTTAGAAAGATGGTAATGATAACCCTGTTTGCAAAACAACAAAAGAGACACAGATGTATAGAACAGTCTTTTGGACTCTGTGGGAGAGGGAGAGGGTGGGATGATTTGGGAGAATGGCACTGAAACATGTATAACATCATATAAGAAACAAATAGCCAGTCTAGGTTCAATGCAGGATACAGGATGCTTGGGGCTGGTGGCACCGGGATGTCCCAGAGGGATGGTATGGGGAGGAGGGTTCAGGATTGGGAACACGTATACACTGGTGGTGGATTCATGTTGATGTATGGCAAAACCAATACAATATTATAAACTAAAAATAAATAAATAATAAAAATTTTTTTAAGAAAAAAAAACTTTTTTAAATGAAGATCATGGCATCTGGTCCCATCACTTCATAGCAAATAGATGGGGAAATAATGGAAACAGAGGCTTTATTTTCTTGGGCTCCAAAATCACTGCACACACTGACTGAAGCCATGAAATAAATAGATGCTTGCTCCTTGGAAGAAAAGGTATGACAAACATAGACAGTGTATTAAGAAGCAGAGACATTTCTTTGCCAACAAAGGTCAACAAAGTAATCATGTATGGATGTTATAAAGAAGGCTGAGCACCAAAGAATTGATGCTTTTGAACCGTGGTGTTGGAAAAAACTCCTGAGAGTCCCTTGGACTGCAAGATCATACCAGTCAATTCTACAGGAAAGAAACTCTGAATATTCATTGGAAGAACCGAAGCTGAAGCTCCAATACTTTGGCCACCTCATGTGAAGAGCTGATTCATTAGAAAATGAATCATTCCCTGATGCTGGGAATGATTGAAAGCAGGAGGAGAAGGGGGCAACAGAAGATAAGATGGTTGGATGGCATCACCAAATAGATGGATATGAGTTTGAGCAAGCTCTGGGAGATGGTGAATTACAAGGAAGCCTGGTGTGCTGCAGTCCATGGGGTCACAAAAAGTAGGACACAAGTGAGCTACTGAACCACAACGACAAAAAGTACCCAGGAGTCTACGATATTTTGTATGCAGCTTCATAGAGAGGAATTCAATGACAGATGACACTGCATGGCTAACATGCCTACAAAAAAGGAAAGCATATTTCAAAACTCCAACCAATGGAATAACCTACAGGGGAAAATCAGCTAACATCTTTTCATCTTTACAAATTGCTGATCAATAAATCACACTTTCAAAGAAGCTGAGTAATTGCTCTATGAGGCTTGAAGCAGTAGAAGCCTAATTTACATATAAACATTTACAGTGATGATTTCTGCCATGGACTTGTGCAGGTTTAACATGACAAATTATACCAGTAATTCAGACTGATTTCCCTAATGCATAATTAAAAGGCATTGCAAATTCTGAAAATACATGTTTACTTACTTTAGAAATTGGAGGATTAATTTAAATATATTTTATTTTATCATTTTGAAATATATGTAGTGATTCTTAGAGCATCTTCATGTTTTTCAGGGTAGAGGAAGAAGGAGATATATTTTAGGAATGATAAAGTTTATTAAAGGCAAAGAGACTGTTAGATTTTCTTCATATTGTTTGGATTGTAGATTTCCACTCAGATAGGAGGACAGTGGCATTGATACATGTGTCCAAAATCCTTTCAGAGAATTGAGGGAGTAGTGCACCCTGCCCCATGGAATCTGAAGGAAAAGGAGAATCTAGAGCATCACAGCCAAGATGAATTTAGCTTGAGCAGGAGACACCAGAGCTACAACCTGGAGAAACACCTGAATGTTTATTTTGATTAATTTCTGGAGAATGAGAAACTACAGAGGACCCAATATTTTGAGGGCCGTCATATTACAAGCTGTACCTCCAGGAACCCACGAGGTTAAGGGAAAAAAATGTTAATTTCCCTATAATAGCTATTCTTCTTCCCAGGTGGCTCAAGAGGAAAAGAATCTGCCTGCCAATGCAGGAGATGCAAAAGATGCAGGTTTGATTCCTGGGTCAGGAAGATCCCCTGGAGGAGGAAATGGCAACCCACTCCAGTATTCTGGCCTGCAGAATCCCATGGACAGAGGAGTTCGGTGTACCACGGTCTGTGGGATCACAAAAGAGTAGGACACAACTGAGTGACTGGGCACAAAAGCTATTTTTGGTAGAAAATTCAAGAAATACAGAAACTGACATAAAATAAAATTCTGCTTACAAGCATACAAGTATCTATTGCATAGTTATCTAGTGACATTAATATTTTTAATGTTGTGGCCACTTGTTCATCTTTACTGAGTTACTCACTGTTAATTTTCATAATAGTTTTAAGGACTATATCATTTGATGCTTGTGAAATTGGTAAAACCTCTTCTGTAATGCAAGTTAGAGCATCTTCTTTCCCTTTGTCACTTGCTGTTTTGGTTGTGATATTTTGATCTGGACTACTGCAGAAAACAGATGGCACAACCAAAGGGTTTAATTTAAAAGAGTTTACAAAGCTATGGGCCTGGTTAAGGGACCAGACGAGGGATAATGAAACACCCAAGAATTATCAACAGGGAGCTGTTACCCTCTCTAGGCCTGGAAAGGCAGCAGGAGGGAACAATGTTACTGAGTCCAGCCTGGAACCATGGAAGAGGATTCTTCTGACCTGCTGGCACCATGCACAGGGTGCTATAGTCCAGATGCCAGAAGGCAGTGGGAGCCCAGGGTCCTAATTCATAGGAATTGGTCTCCAGGAACTCAAAGCAAAACAAGGAGCAAAGACTTGATGCACAGACATTCTTTGATTTATAGAAGTCTCTGTATGTCATAGAGTCAAAACCAGCTCTTTTCTTCAATTAGTTTCCAACTTCATCTTTAAATACCTTCTTCACTCAGAGATCATATAATATTTTTCTTGATCTTTTAGTTTAGTTTTTTTTCTTAATATTTCATTTGAATAGATTTATTTCTCTTCCCAGATGAGTCATTGCTCTTTTCTTGCCTCAGAACCTTCATTCTTGCTTTTCCTTCTTTCTTGAAAGTTGTCCCCAATTATAAGGCTTAACCACATAAAAGTCAGAGATAAAGTAAGCTCAATGCCTGGCAAATGGTAAGAGCTGTGTGACCTTGAAGCCAAATAATCACTTTACCTGGAAAGTATTAAATTTTACCTGCATACTCTTGGAAACTGCTAACAGGTAGTAAATCTCCCCAGCCTTCCAAGAAATGGTTCAATGCAAAGAACTGCACTTACCATGGGGCTTCCCTAGTGGCTCAGCAGTAAAGAATCCACTTGCAATGCAGGAGATGATGGCTCTGTCCCTGGGTTGGGAAGATCCCCTGGAGGAGGGTACAGGAACCCACTCCACTATTCTTGCCTGGATAATCCCACAGATGTAGGAACCTGGTGGGCTATAGTCTATAGGGTCACAAAGAGTTGGACATGACTGAAGCAACTGAGCAGGTAGGGCAGGCACCTTTACCTATATGACATATAAAGCAAGTAGATGCCCCCCTTCATTAAATATGGCTGGACCAAACAAAGACACTCCAAATTTTCTCTTTGTCTTATAAATTATTATCTTAATTGTTTGTAACCATTGACCAATCTAGATGAAATATCTGCTAACTTGACTTGAGCAAATTTTAGTTAAGCTCCTCTTCTTACCCCATCCTTGAGCAAACATGACCAGAATAACTCAGCCTTAACAACCCCTCCAGAATCTGTTGAGCCTAGAAAAAACACCAAGTTTCAGAGCAGATCATTGCTCATCTCACTTTCTCATCTTGAGTCTTTCTTGTCTCATTTATTCCTTCTCTTTAAAGAAAAGCCTTTTTTGCCTGAATTTTTAATCACTTGCAAATTTTATGGTCCTTCTGAAGCAGAGCATCATTTTGCTGACAAAGGTCCATCTAGTCAAAGCTATGGTTTTTCCAGTAGTCATGTATGGATATGAGTTGGTCATAAAGAAGGCTGAGCGCCAAAGAATTTATGCTTCTGAACTGTGGTGTTGGAGAAGACTTTTGAGAGTTCCTTGGACAACAAGGAGATCAAACCAGTCCATCCTAAAAGAAATCAGTCCTGAATATTTATTGGAAGCACTGATGCTGAAGCTGAAGCTCCAATACTTTGGCCACCTGACGCATTGGAAAAGACTCTGATGCTGGGAAAGATTGAAGGCAGGAAGAGAAGGGGACAACAAAGGATGAGATAGTGGGATAGTGTCACCAATTCAATGGACACGAGTCTGAGAAAACTCCAGGAGATAGTGAAGGACAGAGAAGCCTGGTGTTCTTCAATCCATGGAGTTGCAAAGAGTTGGACACAACTGAGTGACTAAACACCAACTTAAATCTAAATTTGTTTTCTATTTGACAGCCCTTTTGCCCCTGCTCATCTTTAGGGCTGTGAGAGTCTAGGAAAAAAATACTCATTCAGCAAACACTTAGGGAGCAGCGATTCTGTGCAAGGTTCTGCTAGATGATGAGGATACAGTAAGAGAACGGCATTTTCTAATCCCTTGAGGGAACTCACAAGATTATTGCAGTGCAGAGCAGTAACTGCTATCAGAAAACAAACAAAAAAACCAATTACTATTGACTAGGAGAAGACAGAGGATGGGTACTTGTTTCTGAGGTAGTTAAGTTAGAGGATATTTTCATAAATCAACAATATTTGAGATGATCAAAATATATAATATAATCAATTAATAAATGTATACTGAAGGCAGCCAGCACTGTTTAAAGTTCTAAATATCATCGGTGAGTAGAGCTGAGACATTCAGTAAAGCCTTCATTCATAGATAGAGGAAATGAGCCTTGGAGAACATTGAGGACTTCAGTGCTATAGGAAAGGAGGGTAAAGCTTTCTGCCATGTTTTATGAACACAGGGAGCCAGAACAGAGGTGTGTGGTAAGAAGAGAAGGAGACAATAATCAATGTTTCCATTTCTGTACTCACAGCCCTCCTTTGACTGTTGGAATCCATACCTGTGTTTGGCTTATTGTATCATAAAATATCCCTTCTATGTGCTGTACTCATACCTTATTCTCATTCGGACACCTGTTTTGTAAATGTAGGGCTTCACTGGTGGCTTAGAGGGTAAGAGCCTGTCTGCAATGTGGGAGACCCAGGTTCAATGCCTGGATTGGGAAGAAGGAAATAACAACCTGGAGAAGAAAATAACAACCCACTCCAGTATTCTTGCCTGGAGAATTCCATGGATGGAGGAGCATGGTGGGCTATGGTCCATGGGGTTGCAAAGAGTCGGACATGACTGAGCAACTAACACTTTCACTTTCACTTTGTAGCTATACATGAGGGGACATGACCATTGCATGCTTTTCCCAAAGCAGGGCTCAGATGAGTGACGGCTCAATTTTCGTGGTGACACCAAGCACTTCAGTTAAAATGAGCAGCATCTCTTGCTCTGACACTGACTTGGCACCAAGCAATTTCACACATTGCCACAGAAAAGACTTCACAATTTTATTAAGTTTACAGGCTGAAGTAAGCATACTTGGGCTGAGGTAGACTGACTGTTATCCTAAAGATGGAACATATTTGTCAGAGTTTATTTTCTGCTCATTACAGAACCACAGCAATGGTCCCACTGACTCAGACCTTCTGGTTAATTTCTTGCATTATAATGCGATTTCTACCTTGGTGATCCAACAGATGGTTGCTTTCTTTCTGTCTTGGATATTATGAGAAAGTGGATCAAATTCAGAGTCTGGTAAAGCCACTGCTGAAATTCTGACACAGACCAAGAGCACCTTCGCATATGTGCACAAAAATGAGATATTTCTGGTTCTCCTGCCAACTGCTCAAGATTACTTCCTGGAGCCCCACATCTCTGGCTTGTCATTCCTACATGCTGAAGAGCCAGGATCTTGGGAACTGGGTTCCCTAGGTATGGATGGCTCTTTCTTTTATGTTCCTTCTAGTGTTTACTTTGCTAGGTCTCATGGGAGGAAGTTTTTTATTTTCTTCCAGAGTGTAAGATAATATTTTTTTCTGTACACGTTGCCAACCACAATGCTGGCCAAATCCCACATAGGAAGTGTTCAATGTGAAGAACCACAGTTTTGAAAAGAGATGTGCTTTTTGCAAGAGAACAATTTTGGTGAGGGGCTTCCCAGGTGTCACTAGTGGTAAAGAATCCTCCTGCCAATGCAGGAGACATAAGAGACTCAGGTGTCATTGCTGTATTGGGAAGATTCCCTGGAGGAGGGTATGGCAACCCACTCCAGTATTCCTGTTGGAAAATTCCATGGACAGAGGAGCCTAGCGGGCTACAGTCCATAGGGTCGCAAGGAGTCAGACATTACTGAAGCCACTTAACACACATGCACACAATTTTGACTGAGTTAAAAATTCACGTTTTAGCTAGGCAGATTATATCAATATTCTTTGATTTTATGAAAGCTCTACTAGAAACTGTATTTTTAACCATCGGTTAAAACATTTCAGTATTGGCAGCTTTTGTGCTGTCTGTATGAGATGATCGCCTTACTTCTTACCACCTCATATTTCATAGTCACTCTGCTGTAAGTCTTACAGCTACTTTATAAAGCCTGGGTCGTTTCCACATTTACTAGCATACCATATGTCTTTTACTCTTCTAAGATCTGCCTGTGCTAACTCATTTATTTCTCACATTTGTGATGTATGTACTAAATATTAAATTAAAAATTATATTAATTAAATATTAAATATCCATTTTACATATTATGAAGATTACAGTGCAGACAAGTTAAGTAACTTACCTAAAGCCTTGCCGACATTAATTTGTGGAGTCAACCTTTGAACCTAAGCATTCTGCTCCACAGCCAAGTCTTTTCAATCATTGTCTTGTATTGCCCCCACCGCAGACTTACAAAGGAAATTTTCCTTTGTTTATATACACTTAGAATGCTTTTGTAAGTAGATGAATTCCTGTTGGTAAGAAAATTACATTTTCCTACCAAATAAGGCTAGGTAACCAATTCAGTTTACTTTAGGAAATGTGAGTTGATGTAAGCATAGAGATATATATGTGTGCACAAATCTTTATGTATACAGGCACACACACATCCATACATATACGTGTTACACACAACCCTGAAAAAAAGACTGCATTATTTTCTTAGTCTTATGGATTTCCCTTAGTGTTGTCCAACTCTTTGTGACCTCCTGGACTATGGACTATATTGCACCAGGCTTCTCTGTCCATGAAATTCTCCAGGCAAGAATACTAGAGTGGGCTGCCATTTCCTTCTCCCGGGATCTTCCTGACCCAGGAATCAAATCCAGGTCTCCTGCACTGCAGGCAGATTCTCTACTGTCTGAGCCACCATAGGATTTTAGCTTTATGGATTAGACTGTATTTACCTTTTAAAGATTTAGTTATTTGTTTATTTTTGGCTGTGCTGGGTCTTCGTTACTGTGCACGGGCTCTTCTCTAGTTGCAGTGAAGGGGGATTACCCTCTGGTTGTGGTGCTGTATTAACATTAAAACATTGATATTTAATCATATTCATATTTATACTGAATATACTTGTCAATTTCTTGGTTTTTATATACAGAGTATTATTTGTTTTAAGTCTGCAAAACTAATTTATCCATTTAAGAATGTTTATCCATTAAGAATTTTCTGAAATAGTATAACACAAAAATTTTTATTTCATTGATATATCACTCAACCATATGAAAAACAAATTTCCTTGATTTTCAGTACTCTGATTCCAATATTCATGAGGTAGGTGTGAGAATTGGTTTCCCTTTTTTTTCTTCTTCTTCTTCTTCTTCTTTCTTTTTTGGATAAAGCATCCTGGGGAGGAGGCCAGAGAAAATATCATAAGAGTTGGAGGATTCACACAAAGTTCATTTACCCTTTTCATTGTTTCTGAGGCTGAAAAGTGCTGCTTATTCTTCCACCTGGTGACTTCCAAGCTGTTGAGAAAACAATAATCTGGTGTTTATATAGAGGTGAAACTGCACTCTGGCATGCAGATGAATGAGTGTGAATGTCAAACTCTGATTAAAATTGCCTATGTCTTTTACTGAAGAGTCTGCAGGACTTTTTAATATCTCCTTGCCAAATGCAACATTTACACAGTTGACTAGGAAATAAAATCGTAGAATGTATAGTACTATTCACTCCAGAATTTTCAAATTGTATTTCTAATCTTCAGGAAGATGGTACCTATATAAGTTGTTTCATTATTCTCATCATAGTTTGTATTTTTTTCCCCACAGATTGCAGGTATTTAAGGACTAAATTGGGTTTCCCTGGTGGCTCACTGAAATGAATTCATCTGCAATGCAAGAGACATTAGTTCAATCCCTGAATTGGGAAGATCCCTTGGAAAAGGAAATGGCAACCCTCTCCAGTATTCTTGCCTGGAGAATTCCATGGACAGAGGAGCCTGGTGGGCTTTAGTCCATGGGATCACAAAGAATCGGATGTGAATTAGCAACTAAACCACAACGTTTTATACTTATCAGACAAGGAGTTCTTTTCCAAGAAGGAAGAGATATATAATTCATTTTAATTTTTGTGTTCTTAGAATAGTAGCAGATAAATAAAATAAATGCTGAATAAATGATGTGAAGGTTAAGGCTTAAATCTTTAGTGAACTGAGTCCAGTCACATATACCATCCAGATGGTCTAAATTACATTTCTCTCTCAAGGAAGGCTATGTCCTTCCTTGAATATGGTTCCAGCTGTGGAAATAGTGGGCAAAGTGTACACTTCAAGGACAGAAGAGGTGGTGAGGACCTTTCCATTGTTAGGCTCCAGCTATGGATCAGCAGGTGGCTATAGCCTCTTGATGACCTCCTCCAACAACAAACTTCCCTCTTAGAAGCTTTCACTGCCATCTCATAGATTTTTGTATGTTGTGATTTCATTTTCTTTTGTTTCAAGATACTTTTTATTGTTCTTTTATATTTTCCTTGATCCATTGATTATTTCAGAGTGTGTTGTTTCATTTCCACTGATTTACAAAATTCCCAGCTTACTTCTTGTTTTGTATTTCTCATTTCATACATATCACTGTGGTTTGCAACGCAGAGACATCACTTTGCTCACAAAGTCCGTATAGTCAAAGCTATGGTTTTTCCAGTAGTCGTGTATGGATGTGAGAGTTGGAACATAAAAAAAAAGGCTGAGTATCAAAGAATTGATGGTTTCAAATTGTGGTGATGGAGAAGACTCTTGTGAGTCCCTTGGACTGCAAGGAGATCCAACCAGTCCATCTTAAAGGAGATCAGTCCTGAATAGTCATTGGAAGGACTGATGCTGAAGCTGAAGGTCCAATACTTTGGCCAGCTGATGTGAAGAGCTGACTCACTGGAAAAGACCCTGATGTTAGGAAATATGGAAATCAAAAGGAGAAGGGAGCAACAGAGGACAGGATGGTTAGATAGCATCACTGACTCAATGGACCTGAATCTGAGCAAACACTAGGAGACTGTGAAGGAGAGGGAAGCCTGGTGTGCTACAGTCCTTGGGGTTGTAGAGTCGCACACAACTGAGCAAGAACAATGCCACTACCATTGTGGTTAGAAAAGATACTTGATATAATTTTCCTTAAGATGTTAACCCGAATGAACTCTTTGGCACCCCAGTACTATACATAAGAGAGTAAATGATCCCCTCAGAACAATACTTAAGAGCCCCTTGTGCAATCTAGGAATCTATGCCCCTAGGAATAGTAACCAAGACAACTGGACATTATCCTATGGAAAAGTGCAAGTGTCACTGTCTACCCTGCCTAGGCAGTAGATCTCTATCACCATCTATGAAGAAATAGGCGTCTGAGGTCACCATTATTCTTAGTTGGAGAATATACACTTTTATTCTTATTTCTGGTTGCTCCATCTTAGTGGCCTTCCAAACAGTTTTCCAAAACTACTTTAAAGAAAGCTAAGGTAGGCTTTTGGGCTTTCCAGATTGGTGCTATTGACAGAGAACCTACCTGCCAATTCAGGAGACATAAGACATGGCAGTTTGATCCCTGGGTCAAGAAAACCCCCTGGAGGAGAGCGTGGCAACCCATTCCAGTATTCTTGCTGGAGAATCCCATGGACAGAAGAGCATGGCAGGCTACAGTCCATGGGGTCACAGAGAGTAGGACACAACTGAAGCAACTTAGCACATAGGACAAGGTAGGCTGGAAAGACATTCTTTTCCTCCGAAAAATTACAAAAATGTCAATAGTTTCTGTGAAATTATCATGAGCCCTGTAATGACATTTGGTATACTCATCACCAAAAGAATATCTTCAAAGCTTATCTTCCTAATGTTCAGCTTTTAAATAATTTCTTATAATTATTATCCTGAAGAGAAAACAGAGGCCATTTACCAAGTGCCAAAAACACATCAGCTTCTTTGAGATCAGATGTATTAGCCTTTGAAAGACGGAGAAGTCAAGGCTCAGTTTCATTTAATCACCCAAAATCTTATCCTCATAAGCGACGGAACAAGAATTTAAAAACAGATTGTTATTCCTGTCCTTGTTTAATTGAAAAGCCCGTGCTCTTTCCAGTGTCTGAGGCTGCCTCAGTGAAATAAGTCCATTACTAGACTGAGGATGAGATGGCTGGATGGCATCACTGACTCGATGGACGCGAGTCTGAGTGAACTCCAGGCGTTGGTGATGGACAGGGAGGCCTGGTGTGCTGCGACTCATGGGGTCGCAAAGAGTCGGACACGACTGAGCTACTGAACTGGACTGAACTGAACTAGTTAAGAAATAGCTACAAAGGAAAACAATGGGGGAGGGCCACCTAGAGTCAAGAGCCTATTGTTTTTAAATAGGTGGTGGGCTTCCGTCTATGGGGTCGCACAGTGTCGGACACCACTGAAGCGACTTACAGCAGCAGCAGCAGCAGCAGCAAGGGAGTCAGCCATAGATCCTCCCCCAGCTGTGTGAGCAGATGAACCGCAGGTCCAGCCGCAGTAGCTCTAGGATTCCAGATGGTTGGGAGGAAGTCATCGGTCATTGTTTCCCCTTCGATTTCTACCCCCACAAAGTTCTGTCCCTAGAAGGAAATAGATTGGAACTCTGACATGCCATCTTCCAAAGACTTCTGGATGTTGAAAAGAATATGATTAAAGTCACTCTGGCCGAGATGATTAATTGTTAACCAGTCTTGCTTCACCTTCCAGAAGATGCCAAATGACAAACTGCTAAACAAAAAGCAACATGTCCTGATCCCACTTGTAACCCAAAGATGGCTGTATGGCTCATTTTGCCTGAAATGGGACTGGGAGGAATAGATTTCAGCTTAGAGTTTCTAAGAATCCATCAAGAGCATTTTTATTCTCCTGTCTTCCTCTAACACGTTGGATGCAGATGGTTCTGGGGGCCTCAGCAGCTGACAGATAAACAAGTTGGCAGAAGCCTAAGACCCAAACTGCTTGCTGCTGTTGTTCAGTCACTAAGTTGTGTCCAAGTCTTTGTGACCTCATGGACTGCAGCATGCCAGGCTTCCCTGTCCTTCACTGTTTCTCTGAATTTGCTCAAATTCAAGTCTGTTGAGTCTGTGATGCTATGCATTCATCTCACTCTGTACCACCCCCTTCTCCTTTTCAAGCATTAGAGTTTTTTCCAATGAGTCGGCTGTTTGCATCAGGAGGCCAGAGTATTGGAGCTTCAACTTCAACATCAGGCCTTTCAATGAATATTCAGGGTTGAGTTAAAATCTGGAGGAGGAAATCCTTCTACAGACTAGGAACCTCCATATTGCCTTGTAAACTTGAACTAAACATAATCTTTTAAAAGTATTAATCACTGCAAATTATGTCAGTTATGTTACCCTAACAGATACATAAAACTAACAGAAATAATTGACATCACCAATTATAATAATAATAATAAAAAAAACAGACCTAGAGAAGAAAATATCTGTTATACATGTGCCACTGAAAACTTGGTTGAGTCCCAGGAACCTGGGAGGGTGATGTAATTCCAGGTTGAATTGAGCTGATTTGCACAACTAAAGGGAAAAAAACACCTGCTCAGTCTAATTCTAGCTCAGTACAAACTGGAGGTTAGGCTTTGGCTCAATGTTCCCTGACCTTCTAGATTGTCCAGCACATGCAGGCCTCTCTGTAGACAGGTCTGTGCTACCTGAGGGCATTCATCATGCGGAAGACCAGTTCTTATCGCACAGTAGGTTTTTTTTACCTACTCTGTTCTAGGTAACATGCTGGGAATACAATATAAAGAGAAAGCAGTTCAGCTTAAGATCCAGTGACCCTATAACCCATCTATAAAAATAGCCTAATCAGAATGTCACTGTGCAGTATTCCATGCAATCCATTCACATTTTGAATGTTTCTCTCCAGAGTTGGCAGTCTGCAAAGGAAGGCAAAGGTTAAGAGCAATTTCCAGACCCACCATGACTTGATAGTTCCAGCTCTCAGTTCTCACATATTGATTTAGCTGGCAGAACTGGAATGCACTTTTTAAACCCAGTTGTTCCCATGTAAGCTCTGAGCATCCAGCCTTTGCCCTGGAGGCATGTGATGATACACATCTGTCAGCTCCTGGCCAAGAGAAAACTATAATCCCATTTCAGGGACTGAAGCTTGCCATCTGCTAAGGGCTCAACTGTGCCTGTTAAGATGTTTCAGTAAACTAATAAAGAATGTGAAGACATTATCTCAAATTTTGGTGAGTTGCTGTGAAGTCATAAATTAAATTAAGCACAAGGCTGATGTAGTCACTATGAGACAGTGTTTCCTGTCTGGTTATTTGTTGGCTGAGCAATTCTTCTGGGAAGAGAGTGAAAATGATTTTATTGATGGGGTTCTCTGTTCATCACTTGCTATATAAGACCAAGAACTTGGCATGAGGTTACATGTATTCATAAAATTTGATATTTAATATCAAGTAGTAGTTTTATTATCCTCTTTTATAATTGTACATTTCTTCCAGGTGCTCAATCCATCCCTGTCTGGTGAGTTTTAAAATTAAAATTCTAGTGTGAAAGAAAGCTATGGTTGTTAGAAAAAATTAAAACAACAAAAAGTAAAACCTGAACAAAAATCACCCTTAATCCTACTTTTAATCATTTTTTGTTTTTCCAACGAGGCTTTTTCTATATGTACATATGTGTGCATGATTGTGAGCACACTCTTCACAAACATATGCCCTATTCTTTTCACTAAATTTTAAAGCTAGTTTTTAATTTTGTTTTATTATTATCATTTTTTTCTGTTTTCTGTCTTCAAATGTATTAGACATGCAGGTAACTCAAGGGCAATGTCTTATGCCTAGAATATTCTTCCCCAGCTACAATTATGCCTTGCTCCTTCACTTCGCTATTTCACTTTCACAGTATGACATCCCTTCTTTATTTTTATCCCTTGTTTTTATCACTATCCAACATATTATTTACTTTACAAATTTATTTTCTTTATTGTCTGTCTCCTCCCCTAGAATGGTGGCTCTATTTCATTAATTTTAGGTACTGATTTACACCCAGTGCCTGGAATGGTGCTTAACTCACATTCAATACATGCAAGAAATATTTTTCAAAAAATGAATGAGTGTATAGTGGATAAATAACATATATCATTTTACCATATTTTTAATCCCTCCTGTATTTTTCCATTATATTGTTTCATACATTATTGTAAATTTTGTTGCAAATGTTTAGCCTAAACTGTATATAGTGATAGGTTTTTAAAGTATGAAATCAATAGAAGAAGCCATAAAACGTACATATTTGATTAAATAAAAATGTAAAATTTTTATATGTCAAAAATATCAAAATCAGGAAAAATATAGATGAATAACTGCTGCAGAATGTGGCTACATTTATTTTGAATACAGGAAATAAAAATTTGAAAGTGTTATCCATCTTTCTTCCTTGGTTTGCCCTGTCAATTTTAAGCCCAGAATCTCCCTTCAAGAATTTACAAATACTGTTATTTTATTCTTGTTTCTTATGATTTGATGTTTCACAATTAGTGTTTAACTGTGTCTATAAATTTAACTATTTGGTGTCTTGTTCTTGTCTTTAAATGACTAACTCAGGTAGACATCTGTGTTTCATATCTGTTCCAAGTCAGTTCTCTCTTCCCCTGTTAATGGCATCCTGATTTTTCTCTGGGGAACCATCCCTCCTTGGCTAGGAACATACAGGACTAGGTGTCTGCGAGTCACCTGAATTTGGGTGATGAGTATTCATGAATTTTTATTACTATTAATGAATGAATAAAATGCCTTGGAGTAGTCCAGTGAAAGGCAACCTGATGCCTTTGTTCAACCCAGGAGGGAATAGGTTGCCATTTCCCCTATTTCTACTGTTAATGGATTATTCTTATCATATGGGAAAATGGTTATTGTTATAGTGTGGGAACACTTAATGTGAATATAAATATACAATGTCTAATCACTTCATTAAACTCTAGGGCACATAACTCATTTCAAACTGTAGCAATATGGCAGTGGAAGGAGGCGCCTGTCCATTCTGACATCTTCTGATGTGATCATCGCCTTTGTATATTCTTTCTGCTCTTTTGTCATATTTGAGCGACCAAGTTTTTTATTGTTCAATATAAGTATGTGAATTAGAAAAAAATTAAGCTTGTATGACTTTTTTGTTTTATTATTTGGGGGGGATTTCTTAAATTTATCACTGTTTTCTCCTTAAGAAGATAAGAATTATAACACTCATATATAGATTCAATATAATAAATGTGTATTTGCACTGAAAAGTATTACAAGAAATTTTTATCAGCTTTTATTTTATAATAACAAAAACTTGGAACAACCCAAATGCCCAATAAGAGTATGATTTTGAAAGATTTTAAATATACATACAACAAAACACTATATAGTATTTCATAAACTTTTGCTATATTCAATAAAATAATAAGTACCATAGGCGTACATCCAACTCTTTGCGACCTCATGGACTGTAGCCCACCAGGCTCCTCTGTCCATGAGGTTTTCCAGGCAAGAATACTTGAGTTAAAAATTCACGTTTTAGCTAGGCAGATTATATCAATATTCTTTGATTTTATGAAAGCTCTACTAGAAACTGTATTTTTAACCATCGGTTAAAACATTTCAGTATTGGCAGCTTTTGTGCTGTCTGTATGAGATGATCGCCTTACTTCTTACCACCTCATATTTCATAGTCACTCTGCTGTAAGTCTTACAGCTACTTTATAAAGCCTGGGTCGTTTCCACATTTACTAGCATACCATATGTCTTTTACTCTTCTAAGATCTGCCTGTGCTAACTCATTTATTTCTCACATTTGTGATGTATGTACTAAATATTAAATTAAAAATTATATTAATTAAATATTAAATATCCATTTTACATATTATGAAGATTACAGTGCAGACAAGTTAAGTAACTTACCTAAAGCCTTGCCGACATTAATTTGTGGAGTCAACCTTTGAACCTAAGCATTCTGCTCCACAGCCAAGTCTTTTCAATCATTGTCTTGTATTGCCCCCACCGCAGACTTACAAAGGAAATTTTCCTTTGTTTATATACACTTAGAATGCTTTTGTAAGTAGATGAATTCCTGTTGGTAAGAAAATTACATTTTCCTACCAAATAAGGCTAGGTAACCAATTCAGTTTACTTTAGGAAATGTGAGTTGATGTAAGCATAGAGATATATATGTGTGCACAAATCTTTATGTATACAGGCACACACACATCCATACATATACGTGTTACACACAACCCTGAAAAAAAGACTGCATTATTTTCTTAGTCTTATGGATTTCCCTTAGTGTTGTCCAACTCTTTGTGACCTCCTGGACTATATTCCACCAGGCTTCTCTGTCCATGAAATTCTCCAGGCAAGAATACTAGAGTGGGCTGCCATTTCCTTCTCCCGGGGATCTTCCTGACCCAGGAATCAAATCCAGGTCTCCTGCACTGCAGGCAGATTCTCTACTGTCTGAGCTACCATAGGATTTTAGCTTTATGGATTAGACTGTATTTACCTTTTAAAGATTTAGTTATTTGTTTATTTTTGGCTGTGCTGGGTCTTCGTTATTGTGCACGGGCTCTTCTCTAGTTGCAGTGAAGGGGGATTACCCTCTGGTTGTGGTGCATGGGCTTCTTGTCGTGATGGCTCCTCTTGTGGAGCACGGGCTCTAGTCTGCAGGCTCTGTAGTTGCAGCACACAGGCTTAGTTGCCCCACAGCATGTAGGATCTTCCAGGACCAGGGTTCAATGCGGTGTCCTCTGATCAAGGTGGATTCTTAACCACCGGACCAGGAGGGAAGCCCAGAGGACTGTATTTATATAGAGCATTTTGTCCAGATTCACAGTATGCTGGAACCCAAGTTACTGAATTTCCTCTGGCTTCTTACTCTTCCAATCTGAGCCTGAGATAGGATGCAACAAAGGAAAGCCAACATTTTCCTGTTGGTCTTTGCTAAATTCCTGAAATTC
>SJYC01067224.1:0-31021 GCA_006408675.1 Madoqua kirkii
TCATCAATTCAAATCAATCAGTTCTAATAAACAGACAATCTGGTTAAAGAAAAAAATAGGAAAGTAATTAAAATCATAGCAACTTTTAACCTCTCCTCCGCTGATTTACTCAAAATTTCTAAGCCCAAAATACATAGATGAAAACCCAAGGTAGTTTAATTGTGGTTCTTTCAAAAGTAATGATGTCTAGCTTTGGTTCTGTAATTATTAAAAGAAAGTTACGGTCTTCCACAAGTAGCTATAACAAATGTGTGCAGGAATACATTTTGTGCAGGAACAGAATTACATAGAGAAATCTCAAATTGTAACTGTATAAGATATAGTCATTAATACATATTCTATATCATAGGTAAATATTATGTGTTATTAATGTATATTTTTACTGGAAGCTCATAATCTGTCACTAAAGTAATTAATGTCGATCCACCTTGTAACACCAGCTTTACTACTTAAGTGTAACTTTATTAATTAATTGTTTTAAAAGTACATCACATGGACAGAGATAGTTTGGGTGTACACATTAAATCATGACCTGAACTCCACAGGGTACATATGTGATCCATTGAAGCAGAGTAATAACAGAACACCGTCACATGTACACGCTGTTGGAAATAACTATTACTCTATGCTTTTGAGTTTTCAGAAACTGACAGAGGATTTATGTCGAAGGTTTGGGAGTTGGTGGGTCAGCTTGGTGGGTTCTGAGGATGAACTGCATAGACTGAGGCAAGCAAAGTAATGGCTTATGTTGAAACCAGTATCCATATAAGCCCATATTCCTCTGTTTGGCTACCTGAATAGATTTATCGTGGAGCCATCAATTGTTCGTTTCTAAAACTGATTGCTTATCCAAGCTGATCTATGTCAATTTTCAACTATGTCTGTCATTCCAAAAGTCCTCTGTGTGTATGTGTTAATCCCTCAGTCATGCCCAACTCTTTGTAACTCCATGGACTATAGCCTGACAGGCTCCTCGGTCCATGGAATTCTCCAGGCAAGAATACTGGAGTGGGTAGCCATTCCCTTCTCCAGAGGATCTTCCTGACCCACAGGTCAAACCCAGGTCTCCTGCATTGCATGTGATTCTTTACTGTCTGAGCCACCAGGGAAGCCCCCAAAGGTCCTTTACTGGCATAAAAAATGACAAGAGAAAATAGATGCTATGTCAAAGATCTGTGAAAGACACTTGGCAGAGATGGTGAGATTTCACTGCTGTCTGGCCACACCCAAGACATCAGGTGGGCAGAAGGCATTTTGCAGAAACCTGCCCTCAGCCTGCCTGATTATGGCAGGTAGCTCCCTAGCAACGCTCCAGGCACCACCCTGTTCAAATCCTCATTCTGACCAGCTCCCACTTATCCTTTTCTGCTGCTGAGCTTCAAAGGCGGCTCAGTGGTAAAGAATCCGCCTGCCAATCAGGAGACGTGGTTTCAATTCCTGGGTCTGGAAGATTCCCTGGAGGAGGGCATGACAACCCACTCCAGTATTCTTACCTGGAAAATCTGATGGACAGAGGAGCCTGGAGGCCTACAGTCTATGGGGTTGCAAAGAGTTGGACATGACTGAGCGACTAAACAACAACAGCAATTCCTCCGGAGACAGAGATCATTTCTCTACTAAGTGAAGCTGATTCCCTAAAGCCATATCTTTAAACAGTGTCTCAAAGGAAGCTTGATTTAGCTGCCTTTCCAAACAGCAATGTGGACATGAAACTCTGCGACTGAGAGAGGATTTTGCCCCGGGAGAAGCCTACTTCCAGAGCAGTTAGTGAGTGTGTCTGTTTTCTTATCATTTTCTTAGCTCCCAACTGTAAGAGACTTAAACCCCTCAAGTTGCTTTGAGATTAAAGAAAACAAACATGAGTCAAAGTCATGTCTTTCAAAGAGAAGGCAGAAAACAAAAATAAAATTTCTTGCATAGAAGAAAAACAATCTGAAAATCAAAGTCAAAATATTAAGGGCCAGAAGCAAAGTGTCTCTTGTCAAGTCATTCATTGTCCTGCTGTGAGTAGAGACTTTCCAGATAAAAGGAGGAGAATCCACATTTGTGGATGACCTACTACATAGCCCATTGTCTCTCTCCATGTAGTCATATTCAATGCTCTCCACCAGGTATTAATACCCCTCATATGATTGAAGATCACTAATTTAGAGAGGTTAAGTGCTTTGCTCAAAATCATGCAACTGCAAGATATCAGTTCCATCAAAAGGCATCTTTCATTTTACACAGTAAGCATAGAGCTTATTTATCTAATGTTGACTTGTTGCTATTAACAATTGCCGTTAACAGTTTAATGCATGTAGGGCTTCCCAGGGGGCACTAGTGGTAAAGAATCCACCTGCCAATGCAGGAGATACAAGAGACATGGGTTTGATCCCTGGGCGGAAAAGATCCCCTGGAGGAGGAAATGCAACCTGCTCCAGTATTCTTGCATGGAAAATTCCATGGACAGAAGAGCCTGGAGGGCTATAGTCTATGGGATGGCAAAGAGTCAGACATGATTGAGCACACAATACTATAGAGCTCATATTATTTTCTGAGATGATTAACCATTAATACTACTTCACACTTATTCATCAATTCTGAATGGAAACTGTCACAAAGTACTACAAATTCAAGGACGTAATATTCATTTCTAGATATGCCTATAATAAGTTTGTTGTTTTATTCAAAAAGTCATGTCAGAATCTTTTGTGACTCCATGAACTGTAACTCACCATGCTCCTCTATCCAAGGGATGAGAGGCAGATAATAAAAATTCTTTATAAAATGTGGAAGAACAAGGAATTTACTTTTGGTAGAATTGTAATATCCAATAGTTTATTTGCAGCATAATTTAACAAGACTTACAGAATTCCTATGCATATATCTAAGATATATGAAAGACTTTATTTTCCTGGCTCCAAAATCACTGCAGATGGTGACTGCAGCCATGAAATTAAAAGATGCTTGCTTCTTGGAAGAAAAGCTATGACAAACCTAGACAGCATATTAAAAAGAAGAGACTTTGCCAACAAAGATCTGTCAAGTCAAAGCTGTGGTTTTTCCAGTAGCCATGTATGGATGTGAGAGGTGGACCATGAAGAAAGTGAAAGAAAAGTCGCTCAGTTGTGTCCAACTCTTTGCTACCCTGTGGACTGTAGCCCACCAGGCTCCTCTGTCCATGAGATTTCCAGGCAAGAATACTGGAGTGGGTTGCCATTTCCTTCTCCAGGAGATCTTCCCAACCCAGGTCTCCTGCATTGAAGGCAGATGCTTTAACCTCTGAGCCACCAGGGAAGCCCATCAACAAAGCCCATGAAGAAAGCTGAGCACCAAAGAATGATGCTTTTGAACTGTGGTGTTGGAGATGATTCTTGGAAATCCCTTAGACTGCAAGGAGATCAAATCAGTCAATCCTAAAGGAAATCAGTCCTGAATATTCGTTGGAAGGACTGATGCTGAAGCTGAACCTCTAATACTTTGGCACTTGATTCCAAGAACTGACTCATTAGAAAAGACCTTGATGTTGGGAAAGACTGAAGACAGGAGGAGAAGGGGACAACAGAGAATGAGATGGTTGGATAGCATAACCGATTCGATGGACATGAGTTTGAACAAGCTCCGGGAGTTGACGATGGACAGGGAGGCCTGGCATGCTTCAGTCCATGGGGTAACAAAGAGTTGGACACGACTGAGTGACTGAACTGAACTGAACAGAAGATACGTGATACTAACCTGAAGCTCCAATACTTTGGCCACATGATGCAAAGAGCTGGCTCATTGGAATAGACCCTGATGCTGGGAAAGATTGAAGGCAAAAGAAGAAGTAGGCATAGGATGAGACGGTTAGATAGAATCACCAGCTCATGAGTTTGAGCAAACTCCAGGAGATAGTGGAGGACAGAGGAGCCTGATTTGCTGCAGCTCATGGGGCTGCAAACAATTGGATACAACTTAGGGACTAAAAAACAACAACAATCTGATGCTACTTAAAAGTCTTATTAGGCTAATATACTAATTCCTTTAAGATATTTAAACTTTATAGATAGTTGATGGAGATACTTTGAGATCACTGTGGTCTGGAAAAGTAGTTTCATTTCCGTTCAGTTGCTCAGTCATGTCCGACTCTTTGCAACCCCATGAACTGCAGCACACCAGGCCTCCCTGTCCATCACCAACTCCTGGAGCTTGTTCAAACTCATGTCTATCGAGTCAGTGATGCCATCCAACCATCTCATCCTCTGTTGTCCCCTTCTCCTCCTGCCTTCAATCTTGCCCAGCATCAGGGTGTTTTCCAATGAATCAGTTCTTCACATCAAGTGGCCAAAGTACTGGAGTTTCAACTTCAGCATCAGTCCTTCCAATGAATATTCAGGACTGATTTCCTTTAGAACTGACTGGTTTGATCTCCTTGCAGGCCAAGGGATTCTCAAGAGTCGTTTTCAGTTTGGGAAATGCTATTATACTGATACCCCTAGATCAGTAGATGGATGGTAGATATTTCATCATTCTCTGTTAAACTGCCTTTTGTTCAGAAATATCCTAGCTGAGGTCACATCTGTATAAGAGCAGCAGTATTCTTCTTTATTTTCATTCCTTTTTCTGAAATTTATCATGGAACTTTTTAAAAGTATGCTTTACAAAAGAAAAAGATGTTCTTTCTGGTCTGATGAATAAATTTCTAGAAACTTCTTCAATGACATATGATCAATAGAAAGGGTTTTAAAGAAGATTTTTTTCTTTCTTTTTCCTGAAGTAGTAAGATCAAATAAAACTCAACTGTAAGGTGACACATCTACCAAATTCTGTTGCTCTCAGTTTTAAAATATACGCCCCTGGTATCAAGCCAGGCCAGAATACACCAGGTGGCCATTCACATAATTTCTGTTATTTATTTGTATTGATATTCAGTCTACAAGGTACACTGGGAATTTCACATTGGGACTTCAAACCAGTTGTTTTATTTTCAAATCATTAGTGTTTTAGGATCCATCAGAACTTAACAAATGGCCTCCATAAGTTGGTATGTGTGATAAGTAGCTTCAGTTGTGTCTGACTTTGCAATTCTGTGGACCATAGACTGCCAGGCTCCTCTGTCCAAGGGATTCTCCAGGCATGAATACTGGAGTGGGTTGCCATTTCCTCCTCTAGAGATCTTCCTGACCCAGGAACCTAACCCAAGTCTCTTATACCTACTGCATTGGCAGGCATATTCTTTACCACTAGTGCCACCATAGACGCCCATAAATTTATATAGGAATGTAACCAAAATATACTTCAGTAAAAAGTCAGATAGCATTGACCTCCATAGCCATGAGTTGGGCTAACTTAATAGAAAAGAAATTTTTATTCCAAAGAGCAAGTGTCTTAATTTCATGGCTGCAGTCACCATCTGCAGTGATTTTGGAGCCTCCCAAAAATTTGTATGCAGGTCAGAAAGCAACAGTTAGAACTGGTCTCCATAGTGGCTGTACTAGTTTACAGGAAAACAAATGCATGTTCAGCTACAGTTTGTGAATATTTGTGTGTGTGTTTGTTTATGTAACAGTTTAAATGGAGCTGTCATCTGAATAAACAAAGGACAGTGGATGATTTGAAAGAGCTGGAGCCATACTGAAACATTTTTGATGAGCTACTTAATTTTAGGGAAGTGAGAGTGTTCCTTTAGAGTGCAATAAAAGGAAATATCATGCTAAATTTAGAGACCACATATTAGTGTATGGAACTCCAGATTAACCCTTAAATGGTACAGTATGAATAGCAACAATTATATGCAGTTAAAGTGTACTCAGAACTCTGCTGAGGACATACATGGAACCTCATTTAATCCTCACCTGATTTTGTGTATATTTATTTTACTATTGAAGAAACTGAGAACACAGAAGTGAAGCATGTGAAGCATGAAGGTCACATAGTTAGTTAATAGAGGTTCTGAGATTTGAAATCAAGTTTGTCTGACCTCAGAGGTCATGCTTTAACCAGTGTTTCATAGTTATTGCACTTGCAGATTCTTGGCAACCTCATTAAAATACTGATATTTGTTGAGTTTGCTGTCAATTAGATTGTCTACTTCACAGGTGTTATACATTGCCTCTTTTCTATGCAATTACTTAATTTTGTTAAAATTTAGGACAAAACTGAGAAAAGGACTGACTCTATTTACTGCTTCTTCCCTTGCTCTGAGAACCTAGGTTTACAGAATGTCTCTTACCTTGTCTCTCCACCCAAAAAATGGGAACCACAGTATTGATACTCATGTCTAGGCCTTACAAGGGCCAACATATTTATGTTTTGTTCACTGATCTATTTTACTCACATAGTGTAGAGCCTGGTTTGTTGTAAGTGCTCAATCAATTACTGTTGAGGAGGTTACCATGGTTAAAAGAGATGTTTTGTGCTTATGCTTAGCACTGTATCTTGGATAAGCATAGTACCTTTTACCTGCAATAGATGGTAAATACTATTATTAACTTGAACTTTTAAAATGTAAGAACAATACATGTTTGTTATTTTTAGATTATTCTCATAATTCAGCATATTGAGATACTGTGATTTGGGATTCTCTCCCACAGCATAGCCATCAATGCTTCTATACCCATGTTACCTGAACATGCCTCTTATATTTTTCTCTGACTTACTTACAGAAATATAAAACTGGACAGGTCTTGGAAATCTGTATAGAATAGATATTCTCTTCCAGGCTAGGGGTAGACTCTGAATTCAGGTTTCTAGCTGTAAGGTTGTTTGGTCTGTTGGATTCCTAGAGATTTATAAGTGACAAGTGACTGATAAATCACCAATATTGTAAACCATACAGCCAAACAACTTTTACTGAGGGACCTTTCCTCAATATCTCCCTCAGAACCATTCTCACCAGGCCCCTGAGTGTAAAAGAGCATCTGGTGAAAGGCAGAAGACATGTCTCCTGGGTTGTCTTTTGACCTCATTTGCCATTTGCAGTAAAGATTTATCAGCTCCAAATTGAAAGAAATAGGAACTGATTTGTGAAGGCAAACATCAGGCTTTCATGAAAGAGAAGCAAAACATCCCTAACTTCCCAAGAAAATTTTGCCCAAATGTTATAAAACACAAAGAAAAAGACCCAGATGGTTTTATTCTTAAGCTGCTCCTTTCGAATCACTGATAAAAGTGAAAACTTTTTTTTTTTTCCTATTCAACCGATTTTAGTATTCTCCCAGATGGCTCAGTGGGTAAATAACCTGCCTGCAATGCAGGAGACACTGGTTCAACACCTGGGTTGGGAAGATCCTCCAGAGGAGGAAACTCACTCCAGTATCCTTGTCTGGAGAGTTCCATGGCCAGAGGAGCCTGGCAGGCTACAGTCCAAAGGGTCACAAAGAATCAGACACCACTGAGCAACTGAGCACATACAAGTTAGAAATATAATAGTTTTAAATTTTATATTATTTTTAATCATCCTATTTATTAAAATTTTTCTTGAAACTTTAGAATTGGCACTAGAATCTCATTCTGAAAAACCAATAGAGAGACATTGTTAAAAAAATAGACTGACAATATGAACTTTTCATCCCTCTTCCACAAACCCATTAAAATAGCATAAATGAATGAAAAAAGAAAATTACTACCCAAGAGTATAGAAGATTTCAAATAATTTTAAGAAGACAGATTAACAGGAAGAGGGGTCATAAAAACATCAGAGAGTGAAGAAAGTTGAAGACTAAGTATTTGGCAAGGATTTCTGGTGAAAATCAAGTTCTCAAAGTCCCTGAAAAGAGAGGTGATGAAAGTTGCTAGGGAAAAAGTGAAATTGATTGAAAATTCATATACAAAAGGCTGAGACACTCAGATTTCCACCTACATTTTAGGGAGTAGGCAATCATGACTCTCCCAACTGTGGGTCTTCCATCCCTACAAATTCTTTGTAGACATTGAATCAGCAAATTTCCTGATACTGAGGAATCCGCTTTCATGGAATATGATGTGAGGGGCTGAATTACACACTAGAGAATTTAGGAGTGAGGTTACCCTACACCAAATTGCAAAATAACATTATGGCTCATTTTAAATATATATATATATAGCTGTGCCAGGTCTTAATTGTGGTGTGCAAGAGCTGTTCATTGTAGTACGTGGAATCTAGTTCCCTGACCAGGGATTGACCCCAAACCCCTTGCATTAGGAGCACAGAGTCTTAACTTCTGGACCACCAGGGAAGCACTAAGGCTCACTGTTAAGTGACAAGTCTAAGTTTTAGAAGCAACCAAAAGCTTTTTCTCAAAAAGAGTGGTTACCCACAGGAAATGGTGGGATTTGCTCCAAAATCCCGAGTCTTCCCTGAGATTTCCCTCTGGGGGCCTGCCGAAGTCTCCAACATGGTCTCTCCATGCCACGCACACTTCAAGCACCATTCACTCTACTTGGTCATGTGACAGAGCCTTTTCTTGTTCTGGGCTCCATTCAAAACTAACAGCTTCCTGGGTCACTTAGTAATGGACTGGAGTAGGACACTCAATGAGGAATGTCACTTCCCACCTCCAAACAGGTGTCACCACCAGATGCTATGACACTTTTGCTTTGTTGTCTGTAGGAGTGCCAGATGCTGCAACTTTATCTTCATTTTAGAAGGATTGTTTTTACATGCGCGTACCACGGGGCCCCTGGACATTTTATTGAGATGAAAGTCTGTATTTTTGGTATATTTGTTTTCCAGACTCTGACACACAAATATTTTGCCAGTAATGTACGGTATTAGCTAGTTCTTGCTCATTTTAGGTCCAATCCACAGAATACAATTAATATAATTCATTTTGCAGAAGGAAAAAAAAATAATGAAGTTCCCAGAGGACTAAATTATGACATAGGATAGAAGGGTCAGTATACTTATGATAATGGTTACATTGCTGGCCTTGCCAATGAAAAGCAAATTGTTCTGGTGCTATTAAGTATCAAGAGAAACTATATTGCCAGATCAACAGCTGTGTGACAAGTATGTGTGGGCATGCATGCTATGTCGCTTCTGTCATGTCTGACTCTGCGACCCTATGGACTGTAGCCCACCAGTTTCCTCTATCCATGGCATTCTCCAGGCAAAAATCCTGGAGTGATCACCATGCCCTCCTCTAGGGGATCTTCCTGACCCGGGTACTGAACCCACGTCTCTTGCATCTCCTTCATTGCAGGTGGGTTCTTTACCAATAGCACCACGTGGGAAGTGTGACACATAGAGGGCATTTATTTGTTTAAGAAGTGAAACCACATTTGGAATAGAAGCTACAACTAGAGTCATGGTCTGGTTAAGTTCATGATAATTCATTGTCTTCCTCGAGAGCCATCTGGCAGGCCAAATAGATGAACTGCATGGGGGTTGGTGATAATTACCATCTCATGATAGCCCTAACCCCACAGGTCAGAAAACTAATGCAAAGATCCTGTGAGTTCCTGAGTATGTGATTTGATTAGGCATTCTAGAACTCACTCTCTCATCTCCATTAGGTTTTTACTCTAATATCACAGTATTAGTGAGTCCCTCCTTAACAACTCTACTTTAAAAACACACTTTATTTAAGTGTGTTTATTTATTTACTTTATCCCTGATTTTTACCAAGCTGGCTCAGAGGTTAAAGCATCTGCCTGCAATGCGGGAGACCTGGGTTCAATTCCTGGGTCGGGAAGATGCCCTGGAGAAGGAAATGGCAACCCACTCCAGTACTCTTGCCTGGAGAATCCCATGGAGGGAGGAGCCTGGTAGGCTACAGTCCATGGGGTCGCAAAGAGTCGGACACGACTGAGCGACTTCACTTCACTTCACTTCTCAGGCACTCTTGTCACCTTTCCCAGCTTTATTTTTCCATTTGACTTTATCTCCATTTATCATCTTATATATTTATTCATTATATTGTCTCTATATAATAGAACCTATTGTAGACTTCCTGGCTATGATGTTAGATGTTAGATAATGGGGAGATTGGGGAACCTGGGAGCTCTGGCTGGTGACCCTTGGTTGTGTCAGCTGAACTTCCCCTTTTAGAAACTACTCCCTACCCTCTTGTGTCACATGACATGGAATTGCACTGAAAGGACCCATCTGGCATGACCCCTACCTCACTGGGTTATCTTGAGAATTAAATAGTAAAACTCATGGAAAAGATCTTGATGCAAGTACCTGGCACATACTAATATTCTGGCAGCTCAGCTGGTAAAGAATCCACCTGCAGTATGGGAGACCTGGGGTTCGATCCCTGGGTTGGGAAGATCCCCTGGAGGAGGGCATGGCAACCCACTCCAGTATTCTTGCCTGGAGAATCCCCATGGACAGAGGAGCCTGGCAGGCTTATAGTCCATGAGGTCACAAAGAGTCGGACATGGCTGAGTGACTAAGCACAGCACAGTACAGTTTTTCTTATAATTATTTTCATTAGTATTGAATATATTACTCTTTGAGTTTTGATTGTGCCAGGTAATTATTTCAACTACTTAAAATTTGTAAATACTTCTCAACTATAGTAGTGAATAAAATAGGGAAAAAAATTCTTATCTTTTTAGAGCTTCATTTGCAGCTGCAGAAATAAATACCTTGTGATAAAGCTGATGGGTTTGGCCAATGCACTAAGCATACACTGCAGTCTCTGTTGCTCTTCTTAATCAAAATGTGTCACCAGGATTTATGATCCTAACCTACAGTTGATTCTCTAATCCCTTGGTGCCATGAGTACTTAAATACTGAGCAACCAGAAACGCAATTACACAGGGAAAGAAATCAACACCAAAAGATCTATCTTTGTTGAATAATAAACAATGGAATCATTTGGGAACACTTTTATCACGCAGTGCTCCCAATAACTCAAAGCATGCAAAATTTTATTGAGAATTATTAATATTTAGAGCTGAAAAGTAATACTAAAAACTCAAAAGCAATATGCAAATAGTAATTTATTCATTGCTTAAGGTAGCGAGTGAATTATTATAATCCATTGTATTAAAGTAATTTGTCATTAGAAAGTGATTAGTAAGGAAATTGCTATTAAACAATCTCTTCAGTTACACAAGCTAAATTATTGCAGAGTATGACAAATTTGTGTAGGCAAGAATCTTAAGCAGAACTCTGTGGGAATAGGACCATTGAGTTATATATCAAAATGACTGAATTCTTACAGTAAAAAAGTATGTGAAGCTGGTTTATTATTACTATCACTACTACTAATTCATGCAACACTAAATTATACTTGTAAACGATTGGATTTAGTGGCATTAAGCAAGTGACAATTTTCTCCTCTTTGCTTCAGTTTCTCCATCGATACACTAAAACAACTATAATACCAACGTCTCCTCTATCGGACAATCAGAATGAGAATATAAATGTGAAGATTGTGAGAAATAAATAGTTGAGACTTCCTTGACAGTCCAATGGTTAATACTTCATCTTCCATTGCACGGGGTGCAGTTTCAATCCCTGGTCGGGAAGCTAAGATTCCACATGACTCATGGCCCAAACTCCAAAACATAAAGCAGGAGCAATATTGTGACAAAAAATTCCATGAAGACATTAAAAATGGTCCATGTAAAGCAAACTTTAAACAAAGAAAAAAATGAAATAGCAAATAAAGAAATCTAAAGTGATAGTAGGGGTAATACTTTTATAATATTGACAATTGGAAAACTCTCTAAGTGTGATGTAAAGCCAGAAGCTAATCTTTAAAGACGTCATTCTTTTTTAGTTTTAGTTTCACAGTAAAATTAAGAGGAAAGAACAGACAATTCTCCAATCAAAGCAGTACATTTGTCATTAACCAACCTACACTGACATAATCCCACCAAAACTAATTTTTCTTTAAAAAAAATTGAGTCATAGATAAATCTGGATGAAGTATTTAATCTTTTCTAACTTTGTTTTTTTTTCACATGTAAATGGGGATGAATATCTCACAGAACTATGATGAAAAGATAATACCAGTATGAACACTTATTGTGAAAACATTATTCAGTTCCCTTGTGGTTCAGTGGGTAAAGCGTCTGGCTACAATGCAGGAGACCCAGGTTCAAACCCTGGGTCAGGAAGATCCTCTGGAGAAGGAAATGGCAACCCACTCCAGTACTCTTGCTTGGACAATCCTGTGGATGGAGGAGTATGGTAGGCTACAGTCCATGAGGTCGCAAAGAGTCAGACACAACTGAGCGACTTCACTTGGTCTTGGTCTTGTATTGAGATCCTTACCATTATATTTCCACCCACATCATCACACAATTGCCATCGTCATCATCACCATTCCTGTCACCGTCAACAATATGATGTCAGTTCAGTTCAGTTCAGTCGCTTAGTCATGTCCGACTCTTTGTGACCCCATGAATCGCAGCATGCCAGGCCTCCCTGTCCATCACCAACTCCTGGAGTTCATTCAGACTCACGTCCATCGAGTCAGTGATGCCATCCAGCCATCTCATCCGCTGTCGTCCCCTTCTCCTTCTGCCCCCAATTTCTCCCAGCATCAGAGTCTTTTCCAATGAGTCAACTCTTCACATGATGTCAGACCACCCTAACTATGGCCCCATCAAATGTGTAAGAAACAGGGAGAGTGCCAGATTTAATTTATACAACTTGAGACGAGGAATACACTGCCAGATGGTTACAATTTAAGGAAAAAATAGCTATAACATAAGTGTTCTGAGTGACACAAATTAGGTAAATACAGAGGTTTGTGAATAAGACAAGATAAATCTGACCTGAACTTTTTAAATTTAAGGAAAAAAAACAACTGATAAACAGTAATTCTATTCTTATTTTAAGACAATCAACAGTTATCTAGAGGAATTAAAATTTTCATAACAAAGCCACACAAATCTTTATAAATTAAGATTTATAAGATTAAATCTTACTTTTTAAAAATTATGAAGTCAGATTTTGATAGCATAAACCTGTCTCTTATACACATCTCCAGACTTGTTTTTAAATATCTAGAGCAACAGTACAACTATTCAGCTTTGTACAAAATTTCCATATACTTCTGTATAACAGAAAATACATTTGAGAACAAAACTACAAAAATATTTAAAGAGAATCTCTAAGCTGAATTTTATTTCTGCAAAGCAGACATATAGTACTGATTAAACATCTAAAGTGCTTTTCCTTTACAAAAATATGTATATTCTTAAAAACTAAGTTATTAACAATGACATAGTAACCTTTCATTTCCATTTGAATGATTTATAAGCTAAACTTTACAACCACAAAAAACTTTTATTTGTATTAAGATGTTAAAATAAGACAAAAAAGGCTTGAAATATATTTCAAAGGAAAACTACAAAAAACTGTACAATAAAGCCTATGATTGTCTTATTTAACAAGAGAGCTACTCTATTAAAAGATGTATTGTTGTTTACTTGCTAAGTGGCTAAGTTGACTCTTTGCAACCCCACGGACTCTAGCCTACCAAGCTCCTCTGTCCAGAGGGTTTCCTAGGTAAGAATACCAGAGTGGGTTGTCATTTCCTTCTCCAGAGAATTTTCCTGACCCAGGGATTGAGCCCACATCTCCTGAATTGGCAGGTAGATTCTTTACTTCTGAGCTACCAAGCCCCCTCTTCTGAAAGAAAAAGAAGAGGACGGCAGAGGATGAGATGGTTAGATAGTTTCACTGTATATGAATCTGAGCAGACTCTGGGAGATAGTGGACAGAGGAGCTTGGTGGGCTACAGTCCATGGAGTCTCAAAGAGTCAGGCACAATTTATCTACTAAACAGCACTCTGTTAAAAAATGATTCTTGCTGTTGTGTTGACAGAAGTCGCAAACACAGCAGAACAATGGTGCTCACCTGACAAGCCCCTGTTGTCTCTTATAAGGATACTTGGGCCCCTATCCCCATTCAAAAAAATACAGCAAAAGAAAGCCATCCCCAAACAATTTTAGAACAAACTGGAATCAAGATTGTCAGAAGAAATATCAATAACCTCAGATATGCAGAGGACACCACCCTTACGGCAGAAAGTGAAGAGGAACTAAAAAGCCTCTTGATGAAAGTGAAAGAGGAGAGTGAAAAGGTTGGCTTAAAGCTCAACATTCAGAAAACGAAGATCATGGTATCCGGTCCCATCACTTCATAGGAAATAGATGGGGAAACAGTAGAAACAGTGTCAGACTTTATTTTGGGGGGCTCCAAAATCACTGCAGATGGTGACTGCAGCCATGAAATTAAAAGATGCTTACTTCTTGGCAGGAAAGTTATGACCAACCTAGATAGTATATTCAAAAGCAGAGACATTACTTTGCCAACAAAGGTCCATCTAGTCAAGGCTATGGTTTTGCCTGTGGTCATGTATGGATGTGAGAGTTGGACTGTGAAGAAGGCTGAGTGCCAAAGAATTGATGCTTTTGAACTGTGGTGCTGGAGAAGACTCTTGAGAGTCCCTTGGACGCAAGGAGGTCCAACCAATCCATCCTAAAGGAGATCAGCCCTGGGTGTTCATTGGAAGGACTGAGGCTGAAGCCAAAATTCCAATACTTTGGCCATCTGATGGGAAGAACTGACTCATTGGAAAAGACCCTGGTGCTGGGAGGAATTGAGGGCAGGAGGAGAAGGGAGCACCAGGTAATGAGATGGCTGGATGGCATCACCGAAACAATGCACATGAGTTTCAGTGAACTTCGGGAGTTGGTGATGGACAGGGAGGCCTGGCGTGCTGCGATTCATGGGATCGCAAAGAGTCAGACATGACCGAGAGACTGAACTGAACTGAAGCAATGTTAGGCCAATTCCATTTCCTTTCTAATGTGCAGAACTCTTGCTCTGCCAGATAGATGTGAGTCCAGCTTGTATCTAAGAATGGTCCCCTGCCTCTCCTTCTCCCTGCAGCCCTATCTAATTAGCAAATAACAGATTAATATTTTTAAACTTCATTCTAATTGATTTTTTTCTATCCTGACCCTTCTTTATTATCTTGCAAAAATTCTAACTCTTTGGTGTTTTAGTCATTAAGCTGTGTCCAACTCTTGTGAACTCATGGACTGTAGCCTGCCAGGCTCCTCTGTCCATGGGATTCTCCAGGCAAGAATACAGGATTGGGTTGCCATTTTCTTTTCAAGGGGATCTTCTACCCAGGAATTGAACCCTGGTCTCCTGCATTGCAGGCAGATTCTTTATGGACTGAGCTGCAACGGAATCTCTAACTCTTTGGCACATTATTAAGGGTTCTTTTCTTCTGCAACTCTGCCCATTCCATTAGAATCTCTCCATTCCCTTCACTTAAGTTCACTTTAGTTCAGTGGCTCGTTGTGTCTGACTCTTTCAGACCCCATGGACTGCAGCACGCCAGGCTTCCCTGGCCATCACCACAACCCCTAAGCCTTGCTCAAACTCATGTTCATCGAGTCTGTGACATCATCCAACCATCTCATCCTTTGTCATCCCCTTCTCCTCCTGCCTTCAACCTTGCCCAGATAAGGATCTTTTCCAATGAGTCAGTTCTTTGCATCCAGTGGCCAATGTACTGGAGCTTCAGCTTCAGCATCTGTCCTTCCAAAGAATATTCAGGACTGATTTACTTTAGGATGGACTGGTTTGATCTCATTACAGTCCAAGAGACTCTCAAGAGTCTTCTCCAACACCACAGTTCAAAAGCATCACTTCCTTGGCACTCAGCTTTCTTTATGGTCCAACTCTCACATCCATACATGACTACAGGAAAAATCATAGCTTTGACTATACGATCCTTTGTCGGCAAAGTAATGTCTCTTCTTTTTAATACACTGTCTAGATTGGTCATAGCTTTTCTCCCAAGAAGCAAGCATCTTTTAATTTCATGGGTGCAGTCACCATCTGCAGTGATTTTGGAGCTCCCCCAAATAAAGCCTCTACTATTTCCATTGTTTCCCCATCTATTTTCCATGAAGTGATAAGACTGGATGCCATGATCTTGTTTTTGGAATGATGAGTTTTAAAAAGCCAGCTTTTTCACTCTTCTCTTTCACTTTCATCAAGAGGCTCTTTAGTTTCTCTTCCCTTTCTGCCATAAGGTTGATGTCATCTGCATATCTGAGGTTACTGATATTTCTCCTGGCAATCTTGATTCCAGCTTGAGCTTCCTCCAGTTTGGCATTTCGCATAATGTACTTTGCATAGAAGTTAAATAAGCAGGGTGACAATATATAGCCTTGACGTACTCCTTTCCCACTTTGGAACCACTCTGTTGTTCCATGTCCAGTTCTAACTGTTGCTTCTTGACCTGCATACAGACGTCTCAGGAGGCAGATAAAATGGTCTGGTATTCCTATCTCTTTAAGAATTTTCCACAGTTTGCTGTGATCCACACAGTCAAAGGCTTTGGCATAGTCAATGAAGCAGAAACAGATGTTTTTCTGGAACTCTCTTGTTTTTTTGATGATCCAATGAATGTTGGCAATTTGATCTCTGGTTCCTCTGCCTTTTCTCAATCTAGCTTGAACATCTGGAAGTTCTCAGTTCACATTCTGTTGAAGCTTAACTTGGTGAATTTTGATCATTCCTTTGCTAGTGTGTGAGACAAGCACAATTGTGTGGTAGTTTGAACATTCTTTGGGATTTCCTTTTGGGATTGCCTTTCTTTGGCACTGGAATAAAAACTGACCTTTTACAGTCCTGTGGCCACTGCTGAGTTTTCCAAATTTGCTGGCATGTTGAGTTCAGCACTTTCACAGCATCATGATTAAGCAAAAGCAACTCAATAATTGACTCATGTTAATCATTGTTACTGAATACTAGAGTAACATTTCCTAATGGATAGAATTGAATGTTGCTTACTTTGCATATTCTGAGGTCTGACACGTTTGTATATTAAATATTTAATCAATTGAGTTTAATTGATTCACTTTAACTCAGAGAGTACCAAAAAAGCCAGAACAGTGTATACTTGTAAGCTTACAAACTTCCACCTGTCTTAGCAACAATACTAAGAGGTCACAATTAGAAGTTTTCTGTATTCTGAAAACAAACAGGAAACTTAGTTATATGGATGTTTGTGTAATTTTCAGGTGAAATTATGTTTGTGGTCTAAATTGATGGCATAAAGTAAACCATTTTTCTGTTTCATCAAGTATCCAAGCATTTAATACTTAAAATCAGGAACTACTGAGTGATAAAATTATGCAAATGCCAACATTTCTTATTGTTGTTCAATCATCAATGCCCGATTCTTTGAGACCCCATAAACTGCAGCACGCCAGGTTTCCCTGTCCTTCACTATCTCCCTGAGTTTGCTCAAACTCATGTCCATTGAATCAGTGATGATATCCAACTATCTTATCCTCTGTTACCCACCTCTCCTCTTGCCCTCAATCTTTCCCAGCATCAGGGTCTTATAAACAAGCATAGTTTGAAATAAAAAAGATGGAATAGTTATTGGTGACTGTTTTGAAGCAGAGAGAGGCTATGTAAGAAAACAGTGGGACTTTACACTCCCAGGAAGCTATGATTTCTGAAAATTATTAGGTAGCTCATGTGGCTCAGATGATAAAGAATCTGCCTGCAGTGTAGAAGCTGAGGGTTTGATCTCCAGGTCAGGAAGAGCCCCTGGAAGAGGAAATGGCAACCCATTCCAGTATTCTTGCCTAGAAAATCCCATGGACAAAGAAGCCTGGTGGACTACAAGCCATGGGGTCACAAAAGAGTTGGACACAACTGAGCAACTATACAACAACAACCTCATACTAGTGCATATGATGGATCCCACACTGTCATGGTGCACTCAAGCACCAAGAGGGAAAAAAGAGAATAATTGTTTTCATTATATGGTGAATAATAAATTATTCTATATGTTTATTACTCATGAATCATTAGTAGAAAGAGAGCTAGATAGGAATTGTTTAAAATGATTCATTTTCTCCAGTTCCAAAAACCATTATTTATGTTCAATTTTTAACCAAACACTTTCCTGCATTGTTATTTAATGTTAATTTTTCTGCAACTCCCTTTTTGTCAAGTTTGATCGTTTCATTCTCCTCTGACTTCAAAAGCATACCAAAAATACTTACCCACACTATTCTCACACTTTTTGATGAGAAAAAAAGATTAGAAAAGTTTGAGTGCGATGAATGTTTAAAAGATTCTAATAAGACTATCTGTTTTTAGATAGCTATTTGCCTGATACTGACACTTTTCCTTATTCTATGTATTCTGTACTGTCCCTCAATTTTTGCTATATGAAACTTTTCTTCCTTTCTTCTGTTCCCAAGTTCCCAGTACAATGAAACTTGAGTTGATTAACTCCTTAGACAGAAAAATTGTCATAAGATGGGGTGCAGAAAAGTCAGCCTTGAATTTCATTGAGAATTGTTGTCAAATTAGTAACAACAAAGGTCAGCTGGGCTCTGAGTGGAATTTTTGTATTTTCTTCCAGCTTCGAGATAGCTAATGTTTGTAGAATTCTATATTTGAAATGATATGATTTCTGTTTTAAGTATTGTATATGTTCACACATAGACACAAAAGATAAGCAGTTACTGAGTAAACATTAGTTAATACCAGTGTTCTTTTGTATATGATGGTAAAGTTCAGTGAATAAATAGTTGTTATAGCTTCTAACAGTTTAATATAAATATTTGTGAAATTATATGATACTAAGGCTCACAGTAAAGAACACAGTTTATTGATACAAACATTTAAATGTACTCAGTGGTCGTTTAGCCTAATTCGTTAACTTTGTTCATAAAATAACCCATCCATTCATGTTAGGTAACTCTATTTATACCACTTTTCCATAGTCTTCAAAAGCAGCTGCATTCTGTCTAGTACATTAGCAATAAACCTCCTGACACTTTAAGAGGCCACTGCCTGATCACATTTAACAATGCTGCATAACATTTATTTTTCTTTGAAGTGTGTAACCTTTCTTCTTTCCTCATATTATTGACAAGTTCTGCTTGCTTAGAAAGAAACTCCTACTGTGGCCAATATGGAATAACAGAGTCAGAATGTTTCTTCCCATAAAAACAAACCACAAAGAGAGGTAGGGAGAGACTGAGAAAGACAGATAAAGAGATGGAGAGAGAGAAACATACAAAACAATGGTTTGTCTGACTCTGCAACTGCCTGGACTATGGCCTGCCAGGCTCCTCTATCCATGGGATTATCCAAGCAATGCTAGAGTGAGTTGCTACTTCCTTCTCCAGGGGATCTTCCCAACTCAGGGATCAAGCCTGTGTCTCCTGCATTAGCAGACAGATTCTTTACCACTGAGCCACCTGGGAAGCCCTGTAGAATGTAAGAGGAATATCTTACTTAAATTTTAGAAGAGCAGTTACAGAGGAATAACACTACTGTTTAAAACAACAACAACAACTCATCTCCAGCTAGTTCATTGTTCCTTTTGATGTGCTCCACATTTGGCAACAAACGGTAACTTCCTCTCATTCTGAGGAAAACTAAGGAGACAAAACCATGGCAATACCACCAAGTGGGTAGCTGCACGTGTCAAACACACAGAGAATACCATTTGCAACCATTTTAAAACATTCTTATAAAAGAATGATAAAAATATCTTATAAATGTTACTATCTTCCACAGCAAGTAGCTCTTAGCAATTAAAAAAAAAAAGTTTGATTGGTAAACATATTGGTGAATCAATGAAGTGAAGGGGACCACAAGTTTCAAAAGTGTGTGGCGGTCCAGTGGTTAAGAATCCACCTTCCAATGCAAGGGATGTGGGTTCCATCTCTGGTCTGGGAACTAAGATCACACATGCCAAGGACGAAGCCTGCACACTGCAACTACTGAGTCCACTGACCACAACTAGAAACTGTGTACTGCAACGAAAAATCTCATGAGCCCCAACTAAAATCTAATGCAGCCAAATAAATATATTTTAAGTGCATTTTTCAGTGCAAGATGCTCATACTCATGTCTTTTGTCCATTGAGAAACAGTCAAATAATTCTCATCTATAGGAAGCTCAGCTAGTTTCAGCTTATTCCTTATGTTGTTTGCTAGAGATCTGTCTTCAGCCTTCTAACTAAATATAAATGCAGAATACGGAATTTATTCTCACAAGTTCTCAGATACATTTTGCTAGAGCTGTGGTTCTTATAGCAGCATTAACAGCCAAGAAAATAAAACCCTAAACTGTGGGCTGTCAATATTATTTGTTTCCAGAAGGATGACTATTTATATTTGAAAGGTTCTGTACTAGAGATAAATCAACATGTTCCTAATAATTTTCAAAAAGAATATCTGAGGTCAGAGCTTTGAAGTTTTGTGAATCACTCTGAGAAAATTTATCTGGAACTTGAAAATAGGGAAAGTCCTGGGTGTCTCTCAGTAAGAGGCTTATACCTTTGATTAACTTTATAATAAATAGACTATTATAGAATTTCATTGCAACAGAGGTTAATTTAAAGATTTTTGTCTGGTAGAGAGGCAAATGTTTTCATGTTGTTATGACAGATAATCCCCTAAATTATAGTTTAGTGTAAACTGTGTTCTATCAAACTCAGCATCTTATTTTAACATTCTTTACTAATCTGCCTATAAACGCTTAGCTTCTCAAATACTCTTTAGACTGGTTAAGTCATCTTCATGTTCAGTCACTCAGTCGCATCTGACTCTTGTGACCACATGGACTTTAGCCCACCAGGCTCCTCTGTCCATAGGATTTCCCAGAGAAGAATTCTGGAGTGTGTTGCCATTTCCTACTCCAGGGGATCTTCCAGACTCAGGGATTGAACCAATGTCTCCTGCATTGGCAGGTGGATTCTTTACCCCGAGCCATCTGGGAAGCCCCTTAAATCGTCTTACTGGTTTATTAATGCAGTGAATTCAGTACAGTCTTTGATATATGCTCATTTTATATCTGTGTGAAAATTGTCTTTTTCAATCTTTTGAAAAATTTTAAAGTAACAATAGTTGTCACTTATTACCATTTCTTTTTATTCCACTGGGTCTTGTAATCCTTTTTTAAGAGACTCTAAATGGATAGGATGGCACAAAGTCTATAACACAAGCCTAGTCCCATCTCGGACTACTTCTGTAATCCCAAGTAACTCGTAACCCCCATCCTCAAATGGTGAGATTGTACTAGTTGGCATATAAGTGTGAATTCTAAAGAGTGAGTGATAAGTGGGTACAATTCCTTACTTAAATTTTAGCATGGCCACTGCAGAGGACAAGCACCACCATTCATTGGATATTAAGTCTTCACTTCCTCCACACATGTAACTGAAACTGGAGCAACTCAAAATATATTGGCATGAGCCCCACATAAGTAATTTTATGAATCAGTCTCTCATATTTTTATGCTACGTTCCCCACAAAGCTTACCCTCATTCCTTCAGCCTCAAGCAGTATCTGCTTGCTTCAAAACTACAAGTGTAAGGGGCTTCTCTGGTGGTCCAGTAGAATCCATCTTGCAATGCAGCAGACACTGGTTCAACCCCTGGCTTAGGAAGACTTCACATGCTGTGGGGCAACCAGGCTCATGCACCGCAACTACTGAAGCCTGCATGCCGAGAGCCTGTGCTCTGCAAGACGAGAAGTCACACAATGGGAGGCCTGGACAGTGCACCTTGAGAGCAGCTCCCACTCGCCCCAACTAGAGAAAGCCTGCACACAGCAAAAAAGACCCAGCACAGCAAAAAAGTAAATGCATGAATAATGTTTTTCTAACTATAAATGCACTATATATATATTTATATTTGTATATATATCCCTTACATGTTACATGAATTTGTGTGTTCATCCCCATCTACTCAGTTAAAAAAGAAACTGGTGGGACCCCATGGTTCTACAAGGCTACACTTCTCAACGAGATGAATCTGGGGTCTACCATTACCTGTCTTTTGATATAAATTAATAGAAACACTGGGAGGGTATAAGCTGTATCAGCAGTGGCTATTTTTCTAGGATATGATGCTTATAAGTTTCTCTCATTATCTTTAGAAAAAACAGCTTTGATTTGGGTAAAAATAAAATAAAAACAAAACAAGCAAGTAAAACTTCAAAGGCCTCCTTCATTACACAAGGTCCCATCAGAACTTCTTAGATGTCCTGTGATGTCCTTTATCATTTGGCTCCAAACTGTATGTCCAGACTGAGCTCTCATCATTTTTTCCAATAAATTCTATTTCACAGCCATGCTGGAATTTTGTGGTTTCCTGAACATGTCATATACTTTCATACCTTTGTGACTTTCATCTTTTTGTTCTCTTGGCCTAAAAAACATTTCTCACTGTCCTCACTTGAAAAAAATAATTCAACATGAAAGTCAAAGGCAATCTAAAATTTCTTCTTTGTGATGCTGTCTTCTGTTTCCAACTTCTGAAAACCAGCACAGACTAAAGGTTAATTGTATATTTCTTCTCAACTGTATAGCTTCTGCAGAGTAACAAATGTCTTTTCTCTTTCATACCCTCTGGAATTAAATAATAAACAATAATAATAATGATAAGCGAATGAATGTAAAACATGGCATGTACCTTTCGACTAAGGACTGGCTATCTACTTATGGTTTATATAATGATCTTCCATCCACTTCTCATCTCAAATTTCCTATTAAATTAGGTGTACATTCTACAGTGGACACAGTCACATATTTTCTTTTCCTTTCTTCCTGGTTTCAACCTTGTTTAATAATTCACAAATTTTCTACAAAATGATTTGGTTCTCTAAGTTAGCTTGGATCTCTGATTCCTTTATGAGAATTCAGATTCTCTGAGGTTTCACAGCATCTCCTACTTCTCCTGTCCTGGGAGTACTTCCTCTTCCAGACACCATTTGCCCTCTTGTGGAATGCACAGCATCCTGGTCATAAAGAGTTTCAAGTCTTGGTTCCATACAGCTGTAGAAACCCATTCAGTAGGTACTTTCCTCCTGATGTTGTTGCTGTGTGTACTGTCATGTCTGACTCTTTGTGACCCTATGGACTGTAGCCCACCAAGCTCCTCTTTCCATGGAATTTCCCATTTCCTCCTCCAGGGGATCTTCCTGACTCAAGGATTGAACCTCACCTCTTGGGTCAACTGCATTGGCAGGTGGATTCTTTGCCACTGCACCACCTGGGAAGCCTACCCCCTAGGATTTTCCCAACAGCACAGATCTATCTGTGAAGCTTCCTTCTGTGTAGGGCAGTAGTTCTTGATGGGTGACAGAGACGGAGTGAGTATGGGAGATGGTGTTTTACTTTCTTCTTTTTAAAAACTATTTCTTTCTTTCTTTCTGGCTGTGTCAGGTCTTAGTTGCAGCAGGCGGCATCTCTCATTCTGGCTAGCAGGCTCCAGAGTGCATGGGCGCAGTAGTTGGGCTCAGTAGTTGCCACACCCGGGCTTAGTTACTCTCTGGCATGTGGGATCTGAGTTCCTCAGCCAAGGATCGAAACCATCTCCCCTGCAATAAATGGCAAACTCTTTTATTTAGTACAAATCTAATTGCTTTACAACACTGTGTTGGTTTCTGCCATGTATCAACATGAATCAGCCATGGGTACACATATGTTCCCTCCCTCTTGAACCTCCCTCCTGCCTTCCACCCCAGAAGGTAGATTCTTAACCATGGACTGCCAGGGAAGTTCCTGAGATGGTGTCTTTCAAATGTAGATATATCAATAATTGCTAACCCACTGTCTGCCAGATTCAATCCTTATGCTGACATGTCTTGGTTCTTCTCTTCTCCTTGAGATGATGTAGTCTCTAGTAATTGTTAGAAGAGTATTGTGAGAGGAGGTGCAGATATATATGATACTTGGGAAAGAAAGGAATGACTCTTTAGGGGAAACAAAAAAATGAGAAGTGAATCAGAGCTGATACGGCCACTCAGTCACAGAAAGGCTGAGATCGAACTCTAGATCTTGTGTAATTGGCTCACAGTTGGAGAGTATTCAAGCTGAATTAGAAATATTAGGGTAAAGTGTGAGTGTTACACAAAAAAGAATAAGGAATACACTAAGCTCAGCTTTCTGAAATGTTAAAAGTAATAAAGTTAATAATGTATGTGCTCCTTACTAGGAGCTTTATTTTCACAACTAAAAGGAAGGTATGATTTGCCTCATGGGGATAAGTGAACTGACCTTGAGGAAAGCTAACTCTCCAGGCCAAGGTCACAGAGAAAGGGAGAAGCAGAGCCATGACGTAGACCCGGGTCCATTTCTGCTCTTCCCTTTCACTCTGTTTGTTCTACAACACTAATGAAGTTCATGCTAAGACTGAAGGGGCCCCTAACCTTCAGATATCATGACTTTAGTCTGAGTCACAAATACAGCAGGAAAAGAAAGTAGAGCCTGTGCATTTAGATTGTGTTGCTTCTAAAATTGCCTCAAACATTTTGTTGAGAATGAATGGCTAATTAGCCCAAATTAAACTGATTAGTGACAGGATAAATATTGACATCAGATAACTAATACTTAAGGCCATACATATAGATGTCTTAATTTCCAAGGTTGACTTAATATTTCATATGCACAGTCACTGATGAATTTCGTTGGCTTGCCTGAATGTGTTGCAAAGCTGATTATCAATGATTCTTTTCATACTAATAGCTACCAGTTATTGAATTTTGCCCTGGGCCAGGGACTGTGTTCAGCAGTCACATGGATCGTCTCATTTAATGCTCACAACACCTTGATGAGTTGGGAAGATCATTATTCCACCCTCTTTATTGTGAAAGGTAGACTCAGAGACTAAGTTAACTTGTCTAAGACTCTACAGGTAAAATCGTATTGATTCACAGCAATCATTGGACTAAAACACACACTTGGCATTTCAAACATTAAGATGATGTAATATCTCTTGAAAAGAAATATCATTTATAAGTCAAGTACGTTGAAATCACCATTCTATAATCAAAATTCAAACACAATGAAGAGTAGTTCAGCAAATATTATATGCTTAGAAGGCTGCCTTTGGTGGATTTTTTTTTTTTTATTCCACACTAGAAAAGCCAGAAATCTGTATGTAGGTCAAGAAGCAACAGTTAGAACTGGACATGGAACAACAGACTGGTTTCAAATAGGAAAAGGAATATGTCAAAGTTGTATATTGTCACCCAGCTTATTTAACTTATATGCAGAGTACATCATGAGAAATGCTGGACTGGAAGAAACACAAGCTGGAATCAGGATTGCAGGAAGAAATATTAGTAACCTCAGATATGCAGATGACACCACCTTTATGAAAGAAAGTGAAGAAGAACTAAAGAGCCTCTTGATGAAAATGAAAGAGGAGACTGAAAAAGTTGGCTTAAAACTCAGCATTCAGAAAATTAAGATCATGGCATCTGATCTCATCACTTCATGGCAAATAGATGTAGAAACAGTGGAAACAGTGATAGACTTTATTTTTTGGGCTCCAAAATCACTGCAGATGGTGATTGCAGCGATGAAATTAAAAGATGCTTGCTCCTTGGAAGAAAAGTTATGACCAAACCAGACAGAATATTAAAAAGCAGGAACATTACTTTGCCAACAAATGTCCATCTAGCCAAAGCTATGCCTTTTCCAGTGGTCATGTATGGATGTGATAGTTGGACTATAAAGAAAGCTGAGTGCTGAAGAATTGATGCTTTTGAACTGTGGTGTTGGAGAAGACTCTTGAGAGTCCCTTGGACTGCAAGGAGATCCAACCAGTCCATCCTAAAGGAAATCAGTCCTGAATATTCATTGGAAGGACTGATGATGAAGCTCCAATACTTTGACCATCTGATGGGAAGAACTGACTCATTGAAAAAGACCCTGATGGTGGGCAAGATTGAAAGCAGGAGGAGAAGGGGATGACAGAGGATGAGATGGTTGGATGGCATCACTGACTCAATGGACATGAGTTTGAGTAAACTCTGGGAGTTGGTGATGGACAGGGAGGCCTGGTGTGCTGCAGTCCATGGGGTCACAAAGAGTCAGACACAACTGAGCGACTGAACTGAACTGAACTGGAGAAATGCTAGAGTGATAGAAACCTCTAGCTATTAAAGCATTTTTACATAAAGCCAAATCATGTCTATGGAAACAGTATCACTTACAAACACTATATAGGTACCAGTCAGTAACAGTGAAGCCTGTCAGCATGATTGGGTCATATTTACAGTTCCCATAAGGACTATGACTGTATCCATGGCGACAGGTACTAGAAATGCATTGCATTGTTATAAACTCTCCAGGTTTAAATTTTTCATTTATCTGATTTTTTAAAAATCATTGTCTTATTTAAACAAATAAATATGCATATTTATCTACATCAATGTGAAAGTGGTTTAATAACTTTAGGTTTGTTTGGGGTTGATTTTACAGAAAGATAGACAGTACTTTTAAGATTTTTAGCAAAAATTTTTTTCCTTTATACTAAAATTCACTTCATCTTACCTCTAATTTTGTTTAATTTCCGATATGTCTGATTGTGCTTGACTTTTAAAACATAAATGTGGATTCAATTTCTAACATCAAGTATTTTCCCTGGTTCTTATGTAGATTAAAAGCACACCACAAAAATGTAACTTAAGTGCTATTGCCAATTAGCCTTTAGTACTCACAAACCCCAAATGAGACTTTTGTTTTTCAATTTTAATAGTCTTGTTTTGAAAAATCACTTTCTCAAATGATATTACTTAGTTACTGAAAATGTTATCCATCCTGATGCCAGTAACCCACCCTGATTTCTCCTGTTTTTCGGATGCGGTCCACTGATGAGCACACAGGAGCATGTAAGGACATCACAGCCCCGAGACAGCCTGGGTTCCTCCCCCACACCTTCCCAGAGGAGAACCTCATCAGCGTGTTTTTCTTGAGAATCTGATGGTATCAGAGACCCACACGCAACACCTCCAGAAATTCTTGAATTCCAGTACTGACTGCCTACCTTAGCTCCCTCTCACCATTGTTTTTCTTTCTAAAGTTCTGAATGAGGAAGAGGGCTGCAGAACAAAGACTAGGGAGAGAAAGGGACAATCGTGTCTTTTCATCTGTGTGGCTACGTTTTCTCTGCAGGGGCAAAACAGTTTCTGTAAAGCCACGGCTGGTACAACTTTCTAACTGGCCTCCTTTTCATTATGTGTATGTTTTAGTTTCCTGTGATAGGAAATTACTTAATATTACTTTATGGTTTTTAATGAGAATTTCAGAGAAAGGAATGAAGAAAGCAAGGGAGGGAAGCAGGGGGAGATCCTTTTTTTCCCCTTAGATAACCAAATAGGAAGTGAGCTTGTGGAGCAATTCTAACCCTTTCCTGCACTCCCCCAGGTCAGCTCATCCCAACCAGGCCACCAGGTAACCAGATCAGCATTCCTGATTACCTAGTGCCCATCGTGGTCCTGAGGCCATCAAAGTGGAGGAATCCAGGGGCTGTCCTACAGCAACCTACTTCAGCAACGACTCAAGGAGGCGGACAAAGAAGAGAAATTCTCAGCCTCCTTTTTTCTACCAACTTGCTTTCTCTCTCGACTCCTCTTTTGTTTGATGAGGGCTATGGTTATATCGTTTTTAAGTATGGGTCGATGGATGTGAAAATGATGAATTAGAAAATAGCTGTATTATGAGAATTCCCTGTTGGTCCAGTGGTTAAGACTCCACACTGTCACCACCCAGGATGAGGGTTCAATCCCTGGTGGGAGAATGAAATACTGCAAATCGCAATGCATGATCAAAAAAAGAGAAAATAGTTATATTAGTAAATAAGTTACAGGTTTATCGAAAAACTGGAGCAAAACTGGGAACTGAAATAAAGCTCAGGAGTAAATGATCCAAACACAGAGGTGCAGAAAGAAGGGACCGCTCAGAAGCACCATCTTTTTTGGGGGGGATGGGGGGCAGGGGGAGGCGTTGACCGCTGGGACAGAGAGTCCAAGTTTTAGTTCACAGTGCACATGGCAAACTCTCCCCTGGCTCCCAGCACCCTGGAACGGTACAGCCCCCACACTGCAGGAGTTTTAGGTGATCCCGACTGCTCAGCACTTTCAGCCCTCTAAGAAGGCCTTTCCAGACACTGATTCAGCTCACCATCTTAACTGTACCAAAACCTTGCAAGTCATATCCACTGTCCACGTTTAATGACAGAAGAAACAGAGGCTACAAGAAGTTCAGCACAAGCCAGGATTGATACTAATACGAGTCCAAGGTGGATGCTTCCCCACCCTGTGTGGCTTCCCCTCCCAGTGATGGCTGCTGTTGCGTGTGAAGCCAGAGGAGGGGATTCTCAGGTGTTTCATACCTGCACAAGGAATTAATCGTCAAAGAAAAAGACATTCCATGAACATTTTCATTCACCTTTTTTTATTCTTTAAACCACGTACATATGACTGACTTCTTTTTTTTTCTTTTTATTGAAGTATAGTTGCTTCACAATGTTGTGTTAATGTCTCTTCTTAAGAGACTTCCCTATTGCCTGAATAAGCTCCCTAGGGGGCACCTGCACAAGCTCCATAGGAGGCACTGCTTCCAGACTCCCCAAGAGAGGAAGGCCTTGGGGGTGATAGACGAGCTCCAGGTTCCAGTGGGAAGTGGGCAGGGTCAATTCTACGCCCACACTGTCATCTGACTCCAGGGGACCACTAACTTCCCTTGAAGCAGTTCCTTTAGCTGGGCCTCACCAACTCTGCTCATTGGAGGTGGCAAAACCAACTCAAAAAACCAGACAGATATAGATTCCAATCTTCTCCATCCACATACGTCTTCACTTAATGCCTTGCACCAAGAACACATAAACAAAGCCCTCTGCACCTCTAATTTCACCTTTTAAGAAAACCTTAAAGCCCTCATGTTCATCAGCTTTGCAAGAAGACATGAGACACTTCCACAACCCCTTGACCTTTCCAAATGAATTACAGCCTATCATTCCTCCCAGAATATTCTTGCAACTGTTAACACTGGTCCTGGGTTGCGAGAGTTTGTTCTTTATCATGTTCTTATTTTCTGACTTATCTAGAAGGAACATTCAAATGTAATTCTATGAAAATACTTTAAGGGGAAAAGGGAGTGAACTGAGAGAAAACAGAAAAAATCCAAGTTGATTTAATTTTTACTGCCATAATTTTATTTATTGTTGGAAAGCTATATACACAATCAATATGTTTGTTTTAAAAAATGAACCAAGGGCATTTCAATCCCAAAATTTGAACATGTAACAAATACAAATGAAGATGTATACTTGAATTTCTATTTATACCCCTGAGACAGCTATGTTTTGTTTTTAATACTGTAAGACAGAGTAATTCCTCCCTCCTCATGGATTCATTTGTTTTATAAAATGATTCACCTGAGAAAATTCCAATTCCATGGGAAGATGTCCAAACAAAATCATTCTTCATTCCAGCTTAGAGATGGGGTTCTGAATTAAATCTACTCTAAAGCTCATTTCATTTCAAAGTCACCAAAAAATATACATTTCCCTTTGCTATTAATATTTTAATTGGTGCAATTGCCCCTAAAATACATACTTTCTTTTGAGACTTCATTCTTAATAGTAGTAAGTTTTAAGAGCCTCAGAGTTAGAATCTATAAAATACAGGCTCATACAAAGGAAGAAATTTTAAAGACAGGATGAAAAGGAAGTGAGGGCATTTGAAGATTGAGTGATGGAGTTAATGGATACAGTTTGTAAAAGTCTGCCCAACCTCTAACATGTAAGAGACAACCAGTCATCACACACACACACACACACACACATGCGCGTGCACGCGCACATATTACATCTGCATTCATACATCTCTGTTCTTTACCCAAAAGAGTATAATATTTAGATCCATGCAATGGCCCTCTCTTGCTTAAACACTTGCTGGGGGAATATCACAAAGAAGTGAAAAAACAGGAATTCATTGTAGCCCCAGAAACCATCTGTGTTTTACAAACCATGTAATTTGGGGAGATCATATGGTTGCACAAAACATTGCCTCCTATTTTCATCTGTTCTGTCTCTGTGGCCACAGTGGTGTGTCTTTAAGCCTTGGCTGATCAATTATGCTCTTCAATTGAAAAAAAAAGAAAAAGTAAAATTGAAGGGTACCTACCAGTGTGGGCAAAGTTAAAAATGCCTTAACTAATTTTTTCAAAGGGAATTTGAAGGCCGACTCCTTTATTAGTGTTGGATATGAATTTGGGGAGAGTATCACTAGCACAAGGGGAACAGTTCAGTAGATTAAGTACATTAACTGCATAGGCAGATTAGTGAAGTTTTATTCCACTTCTGCTTCTCCAATTTTGTGTGCGTCCTTTGGCAGTTTTCTTTCTGCTTTTTCTTCCTTTACAGATCACCATATTTAAGCGATTCTTGCCCTTTTCAAATGCTTTTGCAGCTCACTTAGAGTTTTACATTTTAGATTAAATGATATATTAATGTCAAATTATTAAAAATAGAAATTTTACACAACACTGTAAATTATCCACACTGCAATTTTTTAATATAAATTTAATTATTTTAATTGGAGGTAATTACTTTACAATATTGTATTGGTTTTGCCATACATCAACATGAATCCAACACAGGTGTACACGTGTTCCCCACCATGAACCTACCCTCCCACCTCCTTCCCCATCCCATCCCTCTGGGTCACCCCAGTGAACCAGCCCCATGTATCCTATATCATGCATTGAACCTGGACTAGTGATTTGTTTCACATATGAAAATATAAATGTTTCAATGCCATTCTCCCAAATCATCCCACCCTCTCCCTCTCCCACAGAGTCCAAAAGACTGTTCTAGACATCTATGTCTCTTTTGCTGTCTCGCACACAGGTTTATCGTTACCATCTTTCTAAATTCCATATGTATGCGTTAGTATACTGTATTGGTGTTTTTCTTTTTGGTTAACTTTACTGTGTACAATAGGCTCCAGTTTCATCCACCTCAATAGAACTGATTCAAATGTATTCTTTTCAATGGCAGGGTAATACTTCATTGTGTATATGCACCAGAGCTTTCTTATCCATTCGTCTGCTGATGGACATCTAGGTTGCTTCCATGTCCTGGCTATTATAAACAGTGCTGCCGATGAACATTGGACTGCACGTGTCTCTTTCAATTCTGGTTTCCTCGGTGTGTATGCCCAGCAGTGGGATTGCTGGGTCGTATGGCAGTTCTATTTCCAGTTTTTTCAGGAATCCCCACACTGTTCTCCATAGTGGCTGCACTAGTT
>SJYC01067226.1:0-32539 GCA_006408675.1 Madoqua kirkii
TACATTTCAGGTAATTATTGATAAGTATGATCCCGTTGCCAGTTACTTTATTGTTTTGGGTTCGAGTTTATACACCCTTTTGTGTTTCCTGTCTAGAGAAGATCCTTTAGCATTTGTTGGAGAGCTGGTTTGGTGGTGCTAAATTCTGTCAGTTTTTGCTTGTCTGTAAAGCTTTTGATTTCTCCTTCATATTTGAATAAGATCCTTGCTGGGTACAGTAATCTGGGCTGTAGGTTATTTTCTTTCATCACTTTAAGTATGTCCTGGCCATTCCCTCCTGGCCTGAAGAGTTTCTATTGAAAGATCAGCTGTTATCCTTATGGGAATCCCCTTGTGTGTTGTTTGTTGTTTTTCCCTTGCTGCTTTTAATATTTGTTCTTTGTGTTTGATCTTTGTTAATTTGATTAATATGTGTCTTGGGGTGTTTTGCCTTGTATTTATCCTGTTTGAGACTCTCTGAGTTTCTTGGACTTGGGTGATTATTTCCTTTTCCATTTTAGGGAAGTTTTCACTATTATCGCCTCAAGTATTTTCTCATGGTCTTTCTTTTTGTCTTCTTCTGGGACTCCTATGATTCGAATGTTGGGGCATTTAACATTGTCCCAGAGGTCTGAGATTGTCCTCATTTCTTTTAATTCGTTTTTCTTTTTTCCTCTCTGATTCATTTATTTCTATCTTCTACCTCACTAATCCTAGCTTCTGCCTCCATTATTCTACTATTTGTTCCCTCCAGATTGTTTTTTATATCATTTATTGCATTATTCATTAGGAATTGACTCTTTCTTATTTCTTATAGGTCTTTGTTAAACTTTTCTTGCATCTCTCAAACCTTTCTTGCATCTCTCAATCCTTGCTTCCAGGCTATTTATCTGTGATTCCATTTTGTTTTCAAGATTTTGGATCATTTTCACTATCATTATTCAGAATTCTTTCTCAGGTATATTCCTTATCTCTTCCTCTTTTGTTTGGTTTGGTGGGCATTTATCCTGTTCCTTTACCTGCTGGGTATACTTCTGTCTCTTCATCTTGTTTATATTGCTGTGTTTGGGGTGGCCTTTCTGTATTCTGGCAGTTTGTGGAGTTCTCTTTATTGTGGAGTTTCCGCACTGTGGAAACTCCACTGTGGGTGGGGTTGTATGGGTGGCTTGTCAAGGTTTATTGGTTAGGGAAGCTTGTGTCAGTGTTCTGGTGGGTGGAGCTGGATTTCTTCTCTCTGGAGTGCAATGAAGTGTCCAGTAATGAGTTATGAGATGTAATGGGTTTGGAGTGACTTTGGGCAGCCTATATATTGAAGCTCAGGGCTATGTTCCTGTGTTGCTGGAGAATTTGCATGGTATGTCTTGATCTGGAACTTGTTGGCCCTTGGGTGGTGCTTGGTTTCAGTGTAGGTGTGGAGGTGATTGATGAGCTCCTGTTGATTGATGTTCCCTGGAGTCAGGAGTTTTCTGGTGTTCTTAGGATTTGGACTTGAGCCTCCTGCTTCTGGTTTTCAGTCATACTTTTACAGTGGCCTGAAGACTTCTCCATGTATACAGCACCACTGATAAAACAACTAGGTTAGAGATGAAAAGTTTCTCCACAATGAGGGACACTCAGAGAGGTTCACAGAGTTACATGGAGACGAGAAGAGGGAGGAGGGAGATAGAGGTGACCAGGATGAGATGAAGTGGAATCAAACAAGGAGAGAGCAAGCTAGCCAGTAATCACTTCCTTGTGTGCACTCCACAGTCTGGACCACTTAGACATGTTCATGGAGTTATACAGAGAAGAGGAGAGGGAGGAAGGAGACAGAGGTGGCCAGGAGGATAAACAGGGGAATCAAAATGAGAGAGACAAATCCAGCCAGTATCAGTTCCCTAAGTGTTCTCCACCATCCGGAACACACAAAGAGATTCATAGAGTTGGGTAGAGAAGAGAAGGGAGAGGGAAGAGATAGAGATGACCTGGTGGAGAAAAAGGAGCGTCCAAAGTGGGAGAAAGCAGTCAAGCCAGTAATCTCGCTCCCAGTAAAAATGGGTACTGAAGATTGGGTTCTTAAAGGTACAAAATTGATAACAAATACCAAAAAGCAAAGATTAAAAATCTAGAGTAGAAGTTGGATTTTGAAAAATTCAATATTAAAGAAAAAAAGTCACAAAAATTATAAAATATATATATATATGAAGTTTGCTTTAAAAAATAGGATCTCTCCTTTTTTTGCAAAGTAATAGTAGGTTATGAAAATGAAAATTAAAGGAGTAATAGAGGACTTAAAATTTTAAAAATACTTTTTAATTAAAAAATGATAGTAAAAATATATCTAAGAGTTTCTCTGGTATTGTTGTGGGCAGTGTAGGGACAGTTCATTTTCAGACAGTTCCTTGATCCACCTTATATTTCTCAAGATCTATAGGCCCCTTCCTATGTAGTCGGTACTAACAACAGAGTTTTAATCTATTGCACCTGTCACTTCCAAGGAGGTTACCTCTGTTTTAGCTTCTTCTGTTTGCAGTCTCTTCAGTGTCTGATTTCCACCCTGACACAAGAGGGGAGTGGTGGACACTTTTTAGGCTCATTTGTTTAGTCGTGCTGTGGGGACAGAGGGACGCTGCAAACAAATAACACTGGCATGTGCTCACAGTGTTTTGGCCACACTGGGTTTGCCCCCGCTCAAGGCATGTGTGCTTTCCCTGTCTACACTGCTTAGGCTGCAGATTGCTCTGCTGGGAACTGTCTGAGGCTGGCTCTAGGTTGTATGCACTTCCCAGGTTTAAGCTGCTCAGGTTCAGGTACTTGGGTAGTCCTCAAAGTCGCAGACTCGGTTGGGCCTGCGTTTTGTGCCCTTAACAGGTCCAAGCAGCTCAAATGACCGGGTGTTTGGTGAGCATGGTCAATATGACTTATCACCTCCCCCGTTCCTGCCACTCGGTTTTCTGGGTGTACAACCAGCGCACCTTCTCAGGAGGATGTTGACCGTCCAGAATCCTAAGAAGTCTTGGTTAGCCACAAAGCCTGCTTGCAGTCTAGTAGATAATGCCTCTCTGGGGCCACAATTGCCCCCTTCCGTCTCTGGCTACCCTCGCCTGCCTGTCACTGGAGGAGGATGGGCTGGCCTGCATCTGGCTAGCTCTGCTCAGTCCTTTGTTCTGTCAGCAGGCCTGACAGTGTCTTAGTTTAGGGCTTTTCGAGTGTTAGCTATCCCACAGTCTGGTTTGCTATCCCAAGTTAGTTCCTTCAGATAAGGCTCGGTCCCTACTCTAAGCAATGCAGCCTGTGGCCCCCTGTCCAGCCCCGGCTTGCTAGTGGTGGGTGCAGGCATTTGCGTGCTTCTCTGCTGGGGCAGTTATCATTGGCTATGTAATCTGTGGGGTTTAATTATTTATTTATTTTTCCTCCTGATTATGTTGCTCTTGATGAAAGTGAAAGAGGAGAGTGAAAAAGTTGGCTTAAAGCTCAACATTCAAAAAACGAAGATCATGGCATCCAGTCCCATCACTTCATGGGAAATAGATGGCGAAACAGTGGAAACAGTCTCAGACTTTGCATTTTGGGGGCTCCAAAATCACTGCAGATGGTGACTGCAGCCATGAAATTTAAAGATGCTTACTCCTTGCAAGGAAAGTTATGACCAACCTAGATAGCATATTCAAAAGCAGAGACATTACTTTACCAACTAAGGTCCGTCTAGTCAAGGTTATGGTTTTTCTTGTGGTCATGTATGGATATGAGAGTTGGACTGTGAAGAAGGCTGAGCGCCGAATTGATGCTTTTGAACTGTGGTGTTTGAGAAGAGTCTTGACAGTCCCTTGGACTGCAAAGAGATCCAACCAATCTATTCTGAAGGAGATCAGCCCTGGAATTTCTTTGGAAAGAATGATGCTAAAGGTGAAACTCCAGTACTTTGGCCACCTCCTGCAAAGAGTTGACTCATTGGAAAAGACTTTGATGCTGGGAGAGATCGGGGGCAAGAGGAGAAGGGGATGACAGAGTATATATATATATATGAAGTTTGCTTTAAAAAATAGGATCTCTCCTTTTTTTGCAAAGTAATAGTAGGTTATGAAAATGAAAATTAAAGGAGTAATAGAGGACTTAAAATTTTAAAAATACTTTTTAATTAAAAAATGATAGTAAAAATATATCTAAGAGTTTCTCTGGTATTGTTGTGGGCAGTGTAGGGACAGTTCATTTTCAGACAGTTCCTTGATCCACCTTATATTTCTCAAGATCTATAGGCCCCTTCCTATGTAGTCGGTACTAACAACAGAGTTTTAATCTATTGCACCTGTCACTTCCAAGGAGGTTACCTCTGTTTTAGCTTCTTCTGTTTGCAGTCTCTTCAGTGTCTGATTTCCACCCTGACACAAGAGGGGAGTGGTGGACACTTTTTAGGCTCATTTGTTTAGTCGTGCTGTGGGGACAGAGGGACGCTGCAAACAAATAACACTGGCATGTGCTCACAGTGTTTTGGCCACACTGGGTTTGCCCCCGCTCAAGGCATGTGTGCTTTCCCTGTCTACACTGCTTAGGCTGCAGATTGCTCTGCTGGGAACTGTCTGAGGCTGGCTCTAGGTTGTATGCACTTCCCAGGTTTAAGCTGCTCAGGTTCAGGTACTTGGGTAGTCCTCAAAGTCGCAGACTCGGTTGGGCCTGCGTTTTGTGCCCTTAACAGGTCCAAGCAGCTCAAATGACCGGGTGTTTGGTGAGCATGGTCAATATGACTTATCACCTCCCCCGTTCCTGCCACTCGGTTTTCTGGGTGTACAACCAGCGCACCTTCTCAGGAGGATGTTGACCGTCCAGAATCCTAAGAAGTCTTGGTTAGCCACAAAGCCTGCTTGCAGTCTAGTAGATAATGCCTCTCTGGGGCCACAATTGCCCCCTTCCGTCTCTGGCTACCCTCGCCTGCCTGTCACTGGAGGAGGATGGGCTGGCCTGCATCTGGCTAGCTCTGCTCAGTCCTTTGTTCTGTCAGCAGGCCTGACAGTGTCTTAGTTTAGGGCTTTTCGAGTTTAGCTATCCCACAGTCTGGTTTGCTATCCCAAGTTAGTTCCTTCAGATAAGGCTCGGTCCCTACTCTAAGCAATGCAGCCTGTGGCCCCCTGTCCAGCCCCGGCTTGCTAGTGGTGGGTGCAGGCATTTGCGTGCTTCTCTGCTGGGGCAGTTATCATTGGCTATGTAATCTGTGGGGTTTAATTATTTATTTATTTTTCCTCCTGATTATGTTGCTCTTGATGAAAGTGAAAGAGGAGAGTGAAAAAGTTGGCTTAAAGCTCAACATTCAAAAAACGAAGATCATGGCATCCAGTCCCATCACTTCATGGGAAATAGATGGCGAAACAGTGGAAACAGTCTCAGACTTTGTATTTTGGGGGCTCAAAAATCACTGCAGATGGTGACTGCAGCCATGAAATTTAAAGATGCTTACTCCTTGCAAGGAAAGTTATGACCAACCTAGATAGCATATTCAAAAGCAGAGACATTACTTTGCCAACTAAGGTCCGTCTAGTCAAGGTTATGGTTTTTCTTGTGGTCATGTATGGATATGAGAGTTGGACTGTGAAGAAGGCTGAGCGCCGAATTGATGCTTTTGAACTGTGGTGTTTGAGAAGAGTCTTGACAGTCCCTTGGACTGCAAAGAGATCCAACCAATCTATTCTGAAGGAGATCAGCCCTGGAATTTCTTTGGAAAGAATGATGCTAAAGGTGAAACTCCAGTACTTTGGCCACCTCCTGCAAAGAGTTGACTCATTGGAAAAGACTTTGATGCTGGGAGAGATCGGGGGCAAGAGGAGAAGGGGATGACAGAGTCCAACTAAGGTCCGTCTAGTCAAGGTTATGGTTTTTCTTGTGGTCATGTATGGATATGAGAGTTGGACTGTGAAGAAGGCTGAGCGCCGAATTGATGCTTTTGAACTGTGGTGTTTGAGAAGAGTCTTGACAGTCCCTTGGACTGCAAAGAGATCCAACCAATCTATTCTGAAGGAGATCAGCCCTGGAATTTCTTTGGAAAGAATGATGCTAAAGCTGAAACTCCAGTACTTTGGCCACCTCCTGCAAAGAGTTGACTCATTGGAAAAGACTTTGATGCTGGGAGAGATTGGGGGCAAGAGGAGAAGGGGATGACAGAGGATGAGATGGCTGGATGGCATCACTGACTTGATGGATATGAGTGTGAGTGAACTCTGGGAGTTGGTGATGGACAGGGAGGCCTGGTGTGCTGCGATTCATGGGGTCGCAAAGAGTCAGACATTACTGAGTGACTGAACTGAACTGAACTGATGTTGCCCTCTGTGGTTCCAAGGCTTGCCACAGACTCAGCAGTGAGAGTGTTTCCTGGTGTTTGGAAACTTTTTTTTTAAGACTCCGTTCCTGGGATGGAGCTCCGTCTCTACCTCTTTTGTCTCTCTTTTTATCTTTCATATTTTTTCCTACCTCCTTTTGAAGACAATGGGCTGCTTTTCTGGGTGCCTGATGTCCTCTGCTGGCATTCACAAATTGTTTTGTGGACTTTACTCAGCCTTCAAAAGTTCTTTTGATGAATTTGTTGGGGAGAAAGTGGTCTCCCTGTCCTATTCCTCCGCCATCTTCGCAATATTCACACTTCAATTTTAAAAAAAGAAAAAATAGAGTTTTTTGTGAATGCAGAATTTGGCCAGTTTTGAATAGTTTAAGTGTATTTATCTTATCCCTTTATATCACAATTTTCCAACATTTTTGAACTGACAACTCTATCAGATATGGGGAAGTGCCCTCACCTGGGGTTTTCTGGGGTGTCATTCTCTGTTCATCTGAGGTTGGAGATGGAGTGAGGTGGGGAGTAGAGGCAAAAACATATTCTACTTTGTGGGGTCTCCAGCTTTGGCCACATTCAGAAACTAAAGATGGTGCTATCTGCATGTAACATTAATGAGCCTTTGGCAGTTTTCTTAATGTCAATTACCCTAATCTATAGAGACAATGCAAATACCTGCCTCACAGGAGCATAGTAAAGGTTAAACAAAAGAAGAAATGAAAATCTAACACATAGTAAATATGCCAGAAGTGTTTACTGTTATTATATAAAGTACATTATAATTACAGTTTAATATTTAGACCACAAAGAATTTGCATGGCTTTTATACTGATAAGAGGTAAACATTCATTTTATAAGTGGGGATTGGTAATATTTGAATGTTTTTAATATATATCAGAGTTTAATAAGGAAGAACAATAAGAAAAAAATTTATTTTCATCAAAGTTATCTTCAGGTATTTCTACAAGTGAAGCGTTTCCTTGCTTAAATTGCAAGCAAAACAGTGATTTTTTTCTCTAAACAATATCAAAAAGCCTTTCGTACATGTTATCATTATTTTCAATTTAATCTGTAATTTACTGTGAATTTAAATGATTCCTTCCCATTCATTTAAAATATTTTCAGTTACAGCATATGCAGAACTTCCCACATGGCTCTGGTGGTAAAGAACCCACCTACCAATGAACAAGACACAAGAGAAGCAGGTTTGATCCCTGGGTCGGGAAGATCCCCTGGAGGAGGGCATGGCAGCCCACTCCAGTAGTCTTGCCTGGAAAACCCTCATGAACAGAGGAGCCTGGTGGGCTACAGTCCATAGGGTTGCAAAGAGTCATACATGACTGAAATGACTTAGCACAGCACAGCACAGCATATGTCAAAACTGTTCTTCAGAGGCGACTCAACACCAAAATGTCACTCAACTTTTTAAAAATTAACATTGTTTATTTCACAGTTCTATAGAGAAAGACACTGCATTCTGGTGTATGTGCATAAATGGTCCATATAACTTCACTATGCATTTTAGAAAATGTATTCTCCACTCAACATCCTGCCAAGATAATTCAGAGTATATTATGAGTCTTCAAGTGAATTTTAGGATTGAAATAAAATGACAGCCACTTAAAGCCTCATTTGCGTCTTCATCACTTAAGTAGGATTTAAAATGTTGATTAAATAAGACCCTGTTGTTCCCTACTTTGTTGAGTTGCAGCGGAGTCTGATTCATTTAAAGAGTTTTGACCAAATGTCAGAAGCTATTTTGTATATTAATTAAGATATGAGTAGCTTACTTGAAGACAATGTCAAGACTCTCCAGAATGGATTATTAGCAATTCTTCACTACCACGGGGTATACCATTTGAACAATAACATTAAGAATCATTTGTTTGTCTACCTGCCTCATTGCACTGGCTGAGGCACTTCTAATATAACGTTCAGTCTAAAGTCAGAAGAACAATGGTAATCTCAGCAGAGCTTCACCATACCTACTTATTGTGTTTAGAAGCAAGTGGTAAAGAAAGCCAATGTATAAAAGAAAACAGGAAAGAGCTGAAGAGACATTAATTAACAGGCTTCTTGTCCCATAATATTAGTCCTATTATTCCATTTTTAAAATCCCGTTATGAGGAAATAATGGTTCATTGCAGTTTTTTATTTCCCTCTAGCTGACTGAATCAGCTCCCTTGTATGTGCTCAGTGGACCAGCCTCAAAACTCATTCTTTACCAAATTAGTCATCATATCCACTTTACTTTCTTCCTAATGTCTCTCAAGCCCATCTGTTATTTCTATTAGTATCACTCCAGCTCCCCTGGATTACCCCCATCCAGGTTTTTATCTTATAGACCTAAAGTCACCTTCACTGATTATCCATCTTCGGTTTTCAACAACAGTCTGCAGTTCTCTTTTATCTGTAGGTTAATGTGCAGTAACACCTATAAACTGATGTCTACAAACTACTCGCCAAGCCCTCCTCCCACCATGTGTGCCAGTCCATTCTTACAGTGCATTCTCTCTCCCCTATTTCTACCCTAACTTGACTGGCTTCCAAAATCTACCAGTTTAATTCTTATCCAGCCCTTAAAAGGTCAGATTACACTTAATGTCTTCAGCTATCACCTGATCATAGTAACCCAATGGAACTGGCGCTAATTACATTGTCCACTGTCACAGAATACCTGGAGTCTTTATAACGTCTTTATGGATGTTATAGCATCCACATCTCAGTTCTCTAAGGAGGTTAAGAATGTCTTGAAGACACATGTTTCTCCTAGCATTCTACTGAATAATCAAATATCATGATCAAACATCATGAGACTAATGGATAACTGTGTGGTATTATTATCATTTTTTAAAATTTATTAGCTTATTTGCCTAAAAATCCCTTACAAATGTCAACAACAGCAGGAATAATGTTTATAAACACAGACTCAAAAAAATATTCAAGAAAAGAAAGTAATGAGTATTTCATCACAGAAGATACTTAAAAGCCGAACATAAATGGACTTTGTCAGGTATCCCACACTGGTGTTGCACTCGACCTCAAAGTTACCACTAAGATAAATAATCATATCCTAAAGAATTAGAAGGAGGGAGGGTCTTTTTTCTTAGAAACCTCTTAACATTACTTCTGATTATCAGGAATTTAAGGCACAGGTCAATGAAAACACACTCATCATTAGCATACCTTGATATTAAGGTCAATGTAATTATGACTGCTGTCATGAAATTAAAAGATGCTTGCTCCTTGGAAGAAAAGTTATGACCAACCTAGACAGTACATTAAAAAGCAGAGACATTTACTTTGCCAACAATGGTCCGTCTAGTCAAAGTTATGCTTTTTCCAGTAGTCATATATGGATGTGAGAGTTGGACTATAAAGAAAGCTGAGTGCTGAAGAATTTATGCTTCTGAACTGCGTGTGGGAGAAGACTCTTCAGAGTCCCTTGGACTGCAAGGAAATCCAACCAGTCCATCCTGAAGGAAGTCAGTCCTGAATATTCATTGGAAGGACTGATGCTGAAGCTGAAACTCCAATACTTTGGCCATCTGATGGGAAGAACTGACTCACTGGAAAAGACCCTGATGCTGGGCAAGATTGAAGGCAGGAGGAGAAGGGGATGACAGAGGATGAGATTGTTTGATGGCATCACTGACTCAATGGACATGAGTTTGAGTAAATTCTGGGAGTTGGTGATGGACAGGGAGGCCTGGTGTGCTGCAGTCCATGGGGTCACAAAGAGTCGGATACAACTGAGTGACTGAACTAAACTGAACTGAAATATGACCGGCTTTTTCTTATTCCTTTTTTTCCTGAAGATTTTTTCCCTAATTTCTTAGATCCAAAAGAAACACTTTACTGAACAATGCAAAGGAAAACTTCTCTTGGTGTGGAGGGGGATTACAAGCATGAAATAAAATTCACGTTTTATGGTAAAATAAAAAAAATGTAAACAAAAAAATTTTGTACCCTTTGACCTTCCTCTCCCTACCCACTGTGTATTGTGTACCTGCATTAGGCATCAATCAAACCTCTCCATCAGCAGAAATGCCTGCCAACGGCAAAGAACAACATTCTCCTAACATCCGTAAGGCAGTTCCTTAAAGGTAACAGTCATTCTTGATCTTGTAAGGGGTCACATGGTGCTTAGATCTGGGTTATGTAAACTATTTGATGTACAGCCCCCATCTCAAAAAACTTCTAAAACTGTGCCTTGACTTCTTTTTCTTTTAACTCTTCATTTTATATTGGAGTATATTATATTGATATTTTATATTGATTAACAATGTTTGATAGCTTCAGGTGGACAGCAAAGGGACTCAGTCATACATATACAAGTATTCATTCTCTCTCAAACTCCTCTCCCATCCAGGCTGTAACATAACACTGGGCAGAGTTCCATGTGCTCTACAGTTGGTCCTTGTTGGTTATCTATTTTAAATTTAGCAGTGTGTACATGTCCATCCCAAACTCCCTAACTGTCCCTTCTCCTGATCCTTATCCCCTGGCAACCATGAGTTCATTCTCTAAATTTCTGAGTCTGTTTTTCTGTTTCGTAAATAACTGCACCTTGACTTCTAATGAGAGGAACAGTTCACAGAACTTTCTGAGGTGCTCTTCCTGGGTTATAATCCTCAAATTTGACTCCAGTAAGATTTTCAATTTATTTCTTAGATCAACTGACTAACTTTTCAGTAACACAAGAGATCATTGTAAAATCATACATAGGTAAATTAGATGCAAGTCAATGTTCTCTTTAAATTTTGGGTTTCAGGTATCTTTAAACATACAACTGTGGAAACCTAAGTACTGACAAACACATGATTTCCAAATCAACATAAAATCTCAAACATAGTTATACTCTAAGGTCTGTAAGGTCAGGGATTTGTTCATCTAACTCAGCACTTTATATCAGTACCTTAGACAATTTCTTGACACATAGCAGGCATTCTTGCATGAATGTGTGATAAGTTGCTTCAGTCGTGTCTGACTCTGTATGACCCTATGGACTTGTAGCCCAACAAGCTCCTCTGTCCATGGGATTCTCCAGGCAAGAATACTGGAGTGGGTTGCCATGACCTCCTCCAGGGGATCTTCCCCACCCAGGGATCAAACCTGTATCTCTTCTGTCTCCTGCTCTGGCAGGAGGGTTCTTTACCACTAGCACCACCTGGGAAGCCCAGCAGGCATTCTTAGGCATTTGTTAATTAAATGAATGAAGGAGTATAAATACATTTTACTTAGGTTGCAATTATCTTTATAATACTAATTTTACATATTATTTATTGTGATTTTAGTAACATATATAGTATTTTCTTAATTTTTCTAATTTTTTTTTCTTGTTTTTATAGTTGAAAACTAGCTATGGGAGAACTTCCATTTTATATGGTAATGTTTCCTCTCCTCTGTTGATCATGCCAATTGCTTGCCGGTCACAGCTAAATGTTGTTGAACCTTGTGTATTCTCTATATGCAACTCTCATATGTTTCTCCCTCTTCAGTCTATGTGATTAATGATTTTTTTTAAACTAATTCTCATTTATTCTCATTTATTTATTATTTTTTAACTAATTCTCATTTATTCTTGCTTGAGAGTCATTTGAGAAAACAAGGAGGTAGGAGAGGAAGAGAGGAGAAAAGAAAACAGTCCTTTGTTCACAGCATCAAACTCTTAATATCATGTTGGGTCAACAGGAAAACGGCATATGCTAAAGAATTATATAATTGAAAGAAAGAGACAAAGGCATTAAAAGAAAGGGCTCCATAGTGAATCTTCTGGCAGGTTTCAGAGAAAGAGCAGCTAGGTTTTCATGGTAATAAAACACAGTGGAATCTATTGATAAAATATAGTGACAAGTGCTTTCAATATGTTTAAGAATATAGCCATTCAATAAGCATATGTTTAGAAATGCTTGAAAATGATTAATTGGAAAATATAATGATGTGAAAGATGACACTTATGAATCAACGGTATAATAATAACTATATTTTAAGTACTATCTTTCATTTAGGATTTAAGAAATGTAACATGAGGAATGTTATTTATCTACTTGTATATTTTGCTGAAACTTTTTTTTTGCCCTGGTGGTAAAGAACCCTCCTGCCAGTGCAGGAGACATAAGAGATGCAGGTTCGATCCCTGGGTTGGGAAGATCCCCTAGAGGAGAGCATAGCAACCCACTTCAGTGTTCTTGTCTGGAGAATCCCATGGACAGAGGAGCCTGATGTGCTATAGTCCATGGGGTTGCAAACAGCTGGACACAACTGAAGTGCTTAGCACACACAGGATTTTCTTAAGTAAAGAGTAAAATTTTTAGGAGCTTGATGCCATTTCACTTAATGCTATGATTTGAACATTTTAATATTATTATTAAAAACCACCAAAACAAAGGTAGGGTCACAGATGTAAATGCCAGAACTAATGACTGTGACATGAATATACTATGGAAACAGCACGGCTCAGTAACTAAGCCACAGATTAGAAACTGACATTTAACATTTTATTCTGATTATTTTCTGGGTGCTAGCTGTATTTCTTAACAGCAAACTATATAACACGCATTAACTTATCCAAGTGAATAGCAAAAATGGTGCAAATAAGGCAAAATAACAAATAACTTTCCATTATATTTAATTTTTAAATTGAAAATTTCTTAAATTTTACATCAGGATACATTAATATGGTTGTTGTGTTAGAGAAAAGTAATACCTCACAAATATATGATGAAATTACACACAAGACATTTGAAAAGCTGGTTTGTTTGTTTTTTGTTTTCTTCCTACTAACCAGTTCAACCAACATTATAACAGCACCCATCTAAGTGACAGCCTCCATGGAGGAAGCTGCCTTTTTCTGTGTTGCCTGGCTCTGGTTCAAGCACTCCCACATTGAAAGAAAATATAATTTTAAGCTGAAAATATTGCAAACTTTCTGTCTTTCATGTTAGCTATAATCCATAGGGTCGCCAACAGTCAGACGTGACTGAAGAAACTTAGAAGACATGCACAGCTCTCTACGTGTCAACCATATCTCATTTAAGTGTTTACCTTTATTTATTTTATTATTATTGTTATTATTTTTGGTCTTGTCACTCAGCTTATGGGATCTTAGTTCCCTGACTAAGTATCAAGCCCCATTCTTTCATGGGTTCTTGGCAATGAAAGTGAGGTTGTAACCACTGGACTGCTAGGGAAGCCTTTAATACATTTTAAAAAATTTTTCAAATGTTTTCCTTAAAGACTAAAATGGCGATACCAACAAAATACTTAAGATAGAGACTATGATAATGCCATTAAACGTTAATAACAGTTACTCCAGATGAACACAGGTACACCCTGTATTTTTCAGTTTCCTCATTTGAAAAATGAAAAAGATAAGGAAGTTAAAACACCTAACTATGAGCTAACTGTGGAGAGTAACCAAGGGTATTGTCATTCAGATACTGGCAGAATGCCCCCCAAACACTAACTGTTCTACTCCACTCCCACCTCCAAAACTTCCATTTTTCCATAAAACCTGAAATGCAGCAGGGTAGTATTTGTCATCAGCTTTCTAGATGCACCCGTGGTATTTCACTGCTTCTGCAAATCTCACTATTGGCTGCCAATAACTGGTGTCATTAAACTGCTTGGTGGACCCAGGCATTATCTAGTGAATGTGAAACAATTCTAACTTAACATTATATAACCTGACAATATAAACTGATGTGGGTTCCACATGTATCTTATGTTGATGCACAGAGTCAACACGAGGGAGACTGTTAACTCCAGTATGTCCTCTAGAAGATTACAGATGTAAAGCATTACATTGCTCTGAAGGAACAAAACAGTAAGGTTATAAAGAGTGGGCTTTGTTTCTTGGTTAAATTTTATGCTTTCTTGTCCATTCATTTTAATAAACTCATCTGTAGTTGTATTGTGTTGATGCTGGGGCTTCCTTAGTTGCTCAGATGGTAAGGAATCTGCCTGCAATGGAGGAGACCCAGGTTTAATCTCTGGGTCAGGAAGACCCCCTGGAGAAGGGAATGGCTATCCACTCCAGTGTTCTTGCCTGGAGAATTCCATGGATAGAAGAGCCTGGTGGACTACAATTCATGGGGTCACAGAGTCAGACACAGCTGAGCAACTAATATTTCACAGTATTGATACCAGCTGCTGAGCTTAAGGCAGAAGAAGAAAGAAAAAGTCAGTTGTGTCTGACTCTTTGTGACCCCATGAACTGTAACCCACCAGGCTCTTCTGTCCATGGGATTCTCCAGGCAAGAACACTAGAGTGGGTAGCCATTCTCATCTACAGGGGATCTTCCCAGGATAAATAAGGTGAGCCAATTCAATCAAGGAACTCTCAGAAAAATACAAAGACACACATTGAAACAAGTAGGTACAGTGTAAGGAGTTAAATGATGTAACTGAATCAATGTTTTAAGCATAGTAGAAATGGAGGAATTCATAACTAGACACTGGGACATGAAGTAAACTTCACTGAAAATGAGGCATTTTAACTCACAGAATCAGAACAGTTAGGATCAAGAAGATAGTAAAGTGAAGAAAATTCTAGACAAGAGGAGCAAGCACTGTGTGGCAAGAGTCTAACACTGAGTTTTGATGCTGCTTTTCTTCACTCATAGGAGGAGAAACAGAAAAAGCAATAGAGCCCAGAGATGTGAATGGCAAGAGCTAAAATATAAGCTCAGAAAGGGAGTAACTCCAGGGAAGACTGGAGGGCACGTCTCAGGGTGCCAAGAGAGACAGTTCCAGCAAACTGGCCACATACAGAAACAGAGAGTGAGGAGGTAGAAAAATGACTGACAAAATTATTAGGATGTGAATCCCAACAGGATAAGCTGATCCAGAATCTACATCCTGGCTTACATATGCTTTAAGCTGAGTGGTTCTGCAAAACCCTAGGTAGGCAGCAAAAACTCCAGAAATACAAAAGGATACTCATACAATAGTTGAGTTCAGTTCATTTCAATCACTCAGTCATGTCCAACTCTTTGCAACCCCATGGACTGCAGCACGCCAGGCTTCCCTGTCCATCACCTACTCCAAGAGCTTGCTCAAACTCATGTCTATCAAGTCTGTGATGCCATCCAACCATCTCACCCTCTGTCATCCCTTTCTCCTCCTGCCTTCAGTATTTCCCAGCATCAGGGTCTTTTCCAATGAGTCAGTTCTTCCCTGGTGGCTCAGATGGTAGAGTTTTTTGCAGTGGGGGAGACTGGGGTTCCATCCCTAGGTTGGGGAGATCTGCTGGAGAAGGAAATGGCAACCCATTCCAGTTCTTGCCTGGGAAATCTAATGGACAGAGGAGCCTGGAGGGCTACAGTCCAGGCTACAGTCCACGACTGAGCAATTCATACAATAGGAATCAGAAATACAAAATAGTAGGAAAGACTATAAGGAACATCAAGAGAAATGAATCTGTCAAACATGTGTTAATATATTCTTAAATTACATAGTCCCAGTGTTACTATTTCTGATGGGTCTAAAATGCCTTTAGTTCACACTTTGAAATTCAGAGTAAACTGAGATTTTCACCAAGCCCCCAGTGATCCAGTCATGAAAGCCCTAATTCTGCAAAGCATATGTCTTGAATTTTTGGCTATATTCCAAAGCTGCCTTTCTTCACCCAAAGTCTGACCTAGAGTGTCTGAGTTCAACCGTGTGTAAGCTGGAGGCACACCTCATTGCAAGCACCTAATGCGGCTCAAGCTGGGCCACAGAAGTTCAATAAATATTGATTGATGGCAATAGAGACAGTATCACTCTTCTTAGATACATTGTCACCCGCCTGCAGGAAATTGCTGACAGCCTGCTCTATTCAGAACAGTTGCCATGGCAGCAGAAATTAAACACCAGCAAACTTGAAGCTACATAAAAGTCATGGGACAACATTGCTCAGAAACCTGCATCATTCATGACTTTCTGTATTGTCTCAACACAAAGAACAGGCTGAGAATCTTCAATATGTCTGCATGGTGAGCAGCAAAACTCTGGAGGCCAGACCATGCCTCTCATGGGATTATGGTCTTTCAAAGTGAAGCTAAGGCAAAGTTACTAATTCTTGCAGTGGAGGACAATGAAGCACATAGTCCTTTCTCAGGTTTTAGCCTCAGTACAAAGAAGGGAGAACTTTCCTGAACTCCTTGAAGCCATACTGGAAAGAAGATATCTAGATTCTTATATGTACCCTTGCTAGGGTTAAAGCAGACTTCCTAGGTGGTACTAGTGATAAGTGCGTTTGATCCCTGGGTTGGGAAGATCTCCTGGAGAAGGAAATGGCAACCCACTCCAGTATTCTTGCCTAGGAAATCTCATGGACAGAGGAGCTTGGTGGGCTATAGTCCATGGGGTCACAAAGAGTCAAACATGACTTAGCACACAGGCAAGACTTAACCATTCTACTCGTTGAATAAAATGATTTTTTTTTCTCCAAAATCTACATTTGCAAAAACTGTCCTGTATGAAAAAAAATAAGTAAAGGACATGAAGAATTAATAGGTGGAATTTCCATTTTCTGCAGTTTGGAATGCAGAAATCCAGATATCTCCTTTTACTTACATGCATGAGTGACCCACTCCAGTGTTCTTGCCTGGAGAATCCCAGGGATGGGGGAGCCTGGTGGGCTGCCGTCTATGGGGTCAGACATGACTGAAGTGACTTAGCAGTAGCATGAGTGAGTGAGTCTTTTGGTCATGTCCACCTCTTTGCAATCCTATGGACTATATAGTTCATGGAATTCTCTAGGCCAGAATACTGGCGTGGGTAGCCTTTCCCTTCTCCAGGGGATCTTCTCAAGCAAGGAATCAAACCCAGGTCTCCTGCATTGCAGGAGGACTCTTTACCAGTTGAGTCACAAGGGAAGCCCAAGAACACTGGAGTGGGTAGCCTATCCCTTCTCCAGTGGATCTACCCAACCCAGGAACTGAACCGGTGTCTCCTGCATTACAGGATTCTTTACCAACTGAACTATCAGGAAAGCTCACATATACCTATATATATCTATATCTGTGCAGATATAGACCTGAACATACAGATATAGATATAAAATGCTAGAGAAATATGGTTGACAAATCTTTTTGAATGTATGTGTGAGTTGAAAAAAGTAATCAACTTAAACTGAAAACAAATATATAATCATGGTGGGAAAACAGAATTAAGTGGGAGAGTAAAGTTTCACACACTTGAAACCTTTCATTGAACCAGAGAAACTCACATATTTTTTTCTCATCTTGTGATTGTTGAAAGTGCAGAAGACAAAACAGAGACATCCTCTGCCAGGGAAATAATAGAAGCAACTCCTCTCTATTGCCCTCCCCACTTTCCTTTAAAGCCAAAAACCTGAAGGAGTTTGTGTGAATTTGTAGTGTAGGAGGGAGAAAAGACCACCACCCTCTACAGGAAAACTCAAGTCTTGATGTTAATTACAGAGTAAAAATAACTTTCCCTGAGATTGAAAACCTTCATTAGGTCACACATGAGTTTACAGCCAAACTTCAAATTTATCAGGATTTAAAAAAAAAAAATTTAGGCCAGGAACCTGATCTCATAACATTGCTCAACTGGAAAGTGTGGGTTGGACAGAGAATTTCTAGCATCAATCCCTTGTGTAATTTGAATTTTGAAAACCTGTATTATAAAACTTTTAAAATGAAGTGGTCCTAGACCAAGAGTATCTGTAGCATGTTCCTGGTCAAGAATTGTTTATAGAACTATTCTCAGAATCTATGGATGTATGGAGAAAGGCTCTTTAGAAAATATCAGAAAAACTAGAGTATAAAATAAAGACGTTCCATAAACAAAATGCTTCCTGCTTTGTGAGATAACACACAGCAACTGTCTTGAAGACTTCATCCATTATTCTGAAACCAGAGTGGCTGTCTTATAATGACCTATTTTCTTCTCATGTTATTCTTGAGTTCTTTGGTCGCTGAAAGATACCTTGAAATCAGTTCAATTCAGTTCAGTTCAGTCATTCAGTCATGTCTGACTCTTCGCAACCCCATGAATCACAGCACGCCAGGCCTCCCTGTCCATCACCAACTCCCAGAGTTTACTCAGACTCACGTCCATCGAGTCGGTGATGCCATCCAGCCATCTCATACTATTGTCCGCTTTTCCTCCTGCCCCTAATCTCTCCCAGCATCAGAGTCTTTTCCAATGAGTCAACTCTTCACATGAAGTGGCCAAAGTACAGAGTTTCAGCTTTAGCATCATTCCTTCCAAAGAACACCCAGGGCTGACCTCCTTTGGAATGGACTGGTTGGATCTCCTTGCAGTCCAAGGGACTCTCAAAAGTCTTCTCCAACACCATAGCTTAAAAGCATCAATTCTTCAGTGCTCAGCTTTCTTCACAGTCCAACTCTCACATTCATACTTGACCACAGGAAAAACCATAGCCTTGACTAGACGGACCTTTGTTGGCAAAGGTCTCTGCTTTTCAATATGCTATCTAGGTTGGTCATAAGTGTCTTCTAATTTCATGGCTGCAGTCACCATCTGCAGTGATTTTGGAGCCCCAAAAAATAATGTCTGACACTGTTTCCCCATCTATTTCCCATGAAGTGACGGGATCGGATGCCATGATCTTCATTTTCTGAGTGTTGAGCTTTAAGCCAACTTTTTCACTCCCCTCTTTCACTTTCATCAAGAGGCTTTTTAGCTCCTCTTCACTTTTTGCCATAAGCGTGGTTTCATCTGCATATCTGAGGTTATTGATATTTCTCCCGGCAATTTTGATTCCAGCTTGTGCTTCTTCCAGCTCAGCATTTCTCATGATGTACTCTGCATATAAGTTAAATAAGCAGGATGACAGTATGCAGCCTTGAAATCAGAACTGCCTCTAAAAATTAGGAATGAAGGACCTAACACTTCAGAGGCCTATGCGTTTATTTGATTTCTTATTTTTAAAGAACTCACTAGTTTCTGAAACAAAGTAAAACAAAGAACCTAAGGATGAGAAAGAAACTTTCAGGCATAAAAGTATCCAAGATTTCTGGTTGCAAGAAGGATATCTATACCTTTATGTCATCTTTAAAATAGGATCCAATAAAGGAGGCCTTATAATAATTAATTTTAATTTTCAAGCTATCTAGTGTGACCTTAGGTGCATGTACATACACACACACACACACTCATGTCTTTGATTCATAGAAGGTGCCAGAGTATGTACAAGACAGAGGAGAAATTTACATACATTGAGCGATGGGTCTTGGTGAAGCTGGGATATATAAACTAAAGTGTCTAAAATGAAAAAACAAAAAGAGTATCCACACAGGACAGCCTAGGTAGGAGCCTCTGATCCCAGCATATCTAAAGAGCAGTGGTAGTTGAACAAGAGCACCAAGTCCAGTCTTCTATCTGTGACTCTGTAAATGATATTTATTACCGGAACCTTTGAATAAAAAAACTGGTTGTACATTTCTAATGCTAATTTATCTGTCCACACTTTGGGGAAGAGAGATCATGTGATATCTGGAATTGATAGGTACCTGTGGTTATCAGAAGACTCAGAAGCACAGTTCTGTGTACACTGGTCAGGAAGGGGTCACATAAGCTCAGCAACGGGAATAGTCTCTGTGCCACATGATAGCTACAGATGTACTCTGTGGAGAAGATTAGGGAAAATAGTTCTGCTTACATGCAATGTAGGCAGAGTAACTGCAATGCCCTCCTCTTCAAACTGGACTCTTTCCAAGTATCACATGTCTCAAAGCACAACTAAAAATGAAGAGTAGGGAGAAAAAGACAATTAGCATTAATGCAATGCTTACTGTTCACCTGATACTGTATTGGACATGTTTATTGATGTCATCATGCTTAATAACACCCTAATGTCAGATTTATGTTTTTATTCCCATTTAGCATATAGGGCAAAGTGAGATAAATTGCCTATGGATTTTTAAAGCTAGAAATAGAAACACAGAGATTTAAGTCCATTTCTATTCAACCATAAATCAAGTGCACTGTACCAAACACAACAGCTATCACTCACTGAGTGTATTATGTGCCAAGCCTATAGTAAATCAATTACATCCTCTTATGACAATGCTATAAATGTTCCTATAGAGAAGAAAAACACTTAAGAGATTAGCTAACAACCAATGGCACAGAATTTAATAACTGAAGCCAAGATAAAAATTATATCTGTGGATCCAAACTCTAAGTATTTATCACTGCACTTTCCTCCTCTGTATTTACAGTTCTTGCCTGGAAACTTCTACTCACTCTGGGACTGACCAGTTTATCAGCTTTGACCCCTTGGGGTCTCAAGCTAACCAAATAAAACTGGCTCACAAAATCTACGACAGCTCGTTGACCTCAGGATTTTAGCAACAGCCTGTCTGATAATAGCTCCTGGGACCCAACTGTAATTTTAAAAACTAGGGATCATTGACTTCTTGCCATAAGATGGGACATTTTAAGAAAAACCTGGAGTGCCTCTCCACAAACAAAGAACTCAGTAAGGTTGTTATAGAATTTGGGCATGAGGGTAGTGAAATGAGAAGCTTTGTTATTGTTCTTCAGTCGCTAAGTCATGTCCAACTCTTTGCAACCTCATGGACTGCAGCACGCCAGGCTCCTCTGTCCTCCACAATCTCCCAGAGTTTGCTGCAATTCATATTGATCGAGTCAGTGATGCTATCTGACCATCTCATCCTGTGTCCTCATCTTCTCCTTTTGCTTTCAATCTTTCCCAGCATCAGGGCCTTTTCCAATGAGTCAGTTATTCATATCAGGTTGTCAAAGTATTGGAGCTTCAGTTTAAGCAACAGTCCTTCCAGTGAACATTCAGGGCTGATTTCCTTTAGGACTGACTCTCCTTGCAGTCCAAGGGACTCTCAAGAGTCTTCTCCAACACCACAGTTCTAAAGCATCAATTCTTCAGTGCTCAGTCTTCTTAATGGTCTAGCTCTCACATCTGTAAATGACTACTGGAAAAACCAAAGCTCTGATGCTATGAACCTTTGTCAGAAAAGTGAGTTTAGGTAATTTTATTAAGCAATATTTCCTCAAAATAAAGCAGACATGTGTGTAAAGAGGCTACTACCAGTCCTGGGCTGCACAGTAGATTCAGGGCTGTGTTTCCTTGGAGGACACAATGTTAAAACAAATAAGGACTGCTGCAAGTGGAAATTTCTTCTCTGGAATCTGCAAGACTGTGTCCATGCATCTGAAACTCAGATAATTCACTTTACAGTAAGGTGTTCTGTTCATTCTTAGGGAAATGATATCCAGCATGAACATTTTTGAGGGCCTATAGTGTTAGTCTTCACAAAACCAAATCCTGTCTTTTTGTTAAATAGCAAATGCAGTTTTTAGATTTACAGGGTTGAACAGGCAACTTTTCAAGCTTAGTTCAAAAAATGCAGATCCATGCACCCATCAAGGTATGTGACACCTCTTCCCCAGACTGCATCATTTCAGCTCCTTCCTAGTTGAACACCATTCCCATGGCCTTGGTATCTGAGATCCCAGGGCAAGCAGAGACACTCTGAAGGCAGGATGAGGAGGGAAGGAGTGAGGCAGGAGGGAGAATCACCACAGGATGATGTGCTGGGGAAGGTAGGGAGCTCCCTAGAGGGTGAGCAGTGCCCAACAATGGGCCTGTGTAGACTGGGAACAGAACATAGAGTAGATGGTCATCCAATAGGACCAAAGGAATAAACACAAAGAAGGGATATGCTGACTCCCCTATGCTCTGTGAATGACTGAGAAGGAGAGGTCCTTCACTGGTATGTTCTTTAAGGGATGTTTTGGTGCCAAGACAATGTTAGCTTCAGGTAAGAAGAAAAGGCAGAAAACCCTGAAAAAGAAAAGGAAGGTTTTCCGCATTCAAGGAAGAGCATAAAACACTGGCAGGAAAAATCACATGAGTCTAGTGGTCTTTGGAGTGAAAATGACAGCAGTGGTGTTGAGGGTGTGTGCCTTGGATTATTTTTTAATTGCACATGATGTAAAAAGTAGAATGTTGGAGGTTTAACCAAAGGAAAGGGTTGTACATAAGATAAGACATTGCTAAGGTGATGAAATTTAATTATTAGAGAAATTTGTAGGATGCCCCACTTCCCAAGTTACCATGGTAACTTAACTCAAGCATTTGAGAGAGTCATTTCCTAGGCAGGTTGATAAGAAGTCTAGGGGTCCCCAAGGAGAGAAGGGTCTGGAGTTCTCAAGGAGGAAGAAAGGATAAACTATTCTTCTTTATCTATATTCCTTAGGATTATATAACAGTAATGTATTCTGCCTGAGGACAGTCTCTGGATCAAACCTGCTGGCTAATTCTGTAAATTATGGGAGTAGACCTGCTATTTACAAGAATTATATAATAATAATGTATTCTGCCTGAGGACAGTCTCTGGATTAAACCTTCTGGCTAATTCTGTTATCTTAAAATGTAAATTATGGGAGTAGGTCTGGTGAGGTCTTTACAACCTCCAGACATTCTTTGGATTCATTGGAGAGTAAATAAACTAATTGCTAACACTAACAAGCAGGTACTCTTTCTGCCCTCTTCTGATGCCTATGTCAGAAGCTCTCTCTATCTCCTTTATACTTTAATAAAACTTTATTGCACAAAAGCTCTGAGCGATCAAGCCTCATCTCTGGCCCTGGATTGAATTCTCCTCTGGGGGCCAAGAATCCCAGCATCGTAATTCAACAACAGTCTCTCACATTATGCCCTGGACATGGCAGAAATAATCCAATGTCTCTTAACACTTGCTCTCCACTCATCCTTTCTCTCTTGCAACAGAATCTTCAATTCTGGTTGGTCACATGACTGCAGAAATAAATACTACATTTCCCAGCCTCCCTTGAAGTTAGATGTGTCCATGTGACTAATATAGAACAATAGGAGGCAAGCAGAAGTGGAATGCAGAGCTTCTATGAAATACCTCCCATTGGCCCTTTTTTTGAATACTTCTGCCTGTGATGGCTGGAACCTGAGCCACATCCTGGACCATGAGGTAGAAACCATGGAAGTCAGCTCAGCAACCTAGAAGGGACCCTGATAATTCCGTGAGACATAGTACAAGAGCTGGACTGGCAACCTCAATCATATTTCATGAGCAAGAACTAAGCCTCTTATTTAATCCACTGCCATTTGTAACTCTCTGTCACTCACAGCCACACACAAAACTAGAAAAAACATCAAAGAATATTCTTGAGCAACAACGTGGCACTATATTTAAAACATGTGATGACTGAGTAAAAGTGTCCTAATTTTTTAATTGTAAGCAATGAACTATAATGGTCCAGAAATCAAATCCTTTCCCCAGCACCTACCATGTGTAAATATGACCAAATTACTTTGCATCTTTTTGCCTCAGTTTCCATATCTATAAAATGAGGGTAAATACAGAAACTGTTCTTTAGGACTGTTTTCAGGAGCAAAGGAGTTAATATTTGTGAGATGCTTAGAATAATGCCTGGCAAATAATAAGTTGCATTAACAAACCTACCTAACCTAAAAATAAAATTTTTTTTTTCCATGAAGAGCTAAATTTAAGGTTAGACAACAGAATGTCCTCTTTGATGAAAAGAACAAAGATAATAGGAGATGACACTTGATATTACTCCATACAATAATGGAAAGAAAATTTATCACTCAAGAGCCATCCTTCTGTGAATCATTCCAAATGTGTAGGCAGAACCGGCATAATTCAGTTTTAGGATTTGCAAATGTCACTACAACTGTCAATGAAATGGAAAACTATGTAATATAGTTAAAGAAATAACCTGAAGACTCCCAAAATATCTTCCTTTCCATTAATTTGGTTGCTCACAATGCTGACTGTTCTAGTTAAATAAGGAATACTCAGTAATTATCTGATATAGTTTTTCTATCTAATTTTTATATACAATCAAGGTCATAAAACAAGTCTAGAAGAAATAGACTAAATTTTTTAAAAGGTCTTCCTTCATTATTTTTAACTTCCAGCAGGAGTAAAAGTTGCAATTTTCTATGAAACTTTCACAGAAAGTTCAAAAGGTTTACAGACATGGAAACTTTTCAACAGTTCTATGTGCCTATAGACTTATTGTATAAACCAAACAGAGATATGAGAACCTCTTTTTAGTAAAGAGAATAGCTTAAAACATTCTAACTACCAGAACCATAGTCAAGAACTCTTTTTCCCTCATCTTCCCATTGTCAGATTTTTTTTCCCCACCTTGATATGTTGTCTCAGTCTTTGAATGGCTTCCTCCACAATGAGTGAAAATATGCTGGACAGTTTGAATCTGTCATCACTCAGTATGCTGAAGATAAATTTATAAATAGCAAACTTGAAAGATCTAGCTGGGAAAATAAAAAAGCTCAAGGAGGAATCATGCAGAATGAGCAGCTGGCCTTTCTTCTTGTCAAATGGCAGTCTATGAATTTCCTCTCTCTGTGAGGGTTTTGCACCATACTGGGAAACTTCCAAATATAACTCCAACACCGGACTATCTGAAGAAGCAAAAAAAAAAAAAAAAATCCATGCTGATCCACAGTACAAAACGTATGACGTTCATATTTGTCAAAACATTTCACCTCTGCAGCCACTGAACCTGTAATGACAAGGACTAAGGATGAGTTGACAACAAGAGCACAATTAGCACTCACTTGGGAAAATTGAAGGGAAGTTTGAAATTAATCCTTAAGAGTAGAAGACATACTTTTTCTTAAAAAAGTGCTTTTTTAGACATTTAAAATATACTAAAAATGTTCCCACCATTAAGTGCCTTAAGTCGTCTAAAGCTTTGATTTTCTTTTTCCTTAACCCACAGATCTTGACCATCGACAGCATTTATTAAGATCTTCTTATACTTAGAGCTTTATTGGGCATCATCTTGTATTTTATTTTCTCTCTCTTTTTTTTTTTGTGGTGGTGTTTGTAGGATGAGTTGACAACAAGAGCACAATTAGCACTCGCTTGGGAAAATTGAAGGGAAGTTTGAAATTAATCCTTAAGAGTAGAAGACATACTTTTTCTTAAAAAAGTGCTTTTTTAGACATTTAAAATATACTAAAAATGTTCCCACCATTAAGTGCCTTAAGTCGTCTAAAGCTTTGATTTTCTTTTTCCTTAACCCACAGATCTTGACCATCGACAGCATTTATTAAGATCTTCTTATACTTAGAGCTTTATTGGGCATCATCTTGTATTTTATTTTCTCTCTCTTTTTATTTTTGTGGTGGTGTTTGGTGGTTTAGTCATTAAGTCATGTTCAACCCTTGTGACCCCGTGGACTGTAGCCCTCCAGGCTCCTCTGTCCATGGGATTCTCCAGGCAAGAACACTGAAATGGGTTGCCATTTCCTTCTCCAGGGGATCTTCCTGACCCAGGGATTGAACCTGGGTCTCCTGCATTGCAGGTAGATTCTTTACTGACTGAGCTATGAGGGAATTGCTATTTACAGTGTTGTGTTAGTTTCTGCTGTACAATGAATTGAATCAGCTATATATATACATGTATCCCCTCCCTCTTAACTTCACCTCCCCCGATCCCACCCCTCTAGGTTATCACAGAGCATCCAGCTGAGCTCCTTGTAATACACAGCCGGTTCTCACTAGCAGTCTACGTTACACACAGTCGTGTATGTATGTCAATCCCAACCTCCCAATTCATCTCACCCCCTTCCCCCTACCCTGGCCGTGTCCATGAGTCTGTTCTCTGCCTCTGCATTTCTATTACTGCTGAAATGCAGATATGTATTCTATCAATTTTAGCCCACCTAAGCTTACAAACACAGACTTGTAGATGCTGAGTGAGCACCATTGTTCCTGGTCTGGGCAGACAAGATTTGAAAAAATTTAATATTGTGCTTTTTAAGTTTAACAAGGAGTATGGGGACAATTAACTGAAAGGGTTCTTTTTAAAATTCTCCAGGCAAGAATACTGGAGTGGCTAGCCATTCCCTTTTCTAGAGGATCTTCCCAACCTAAGGATCAAACCCAGGTCTCCTGCACTGCAGGTGGGTTCTTTACCATCTGAGCCAATTTGAAGAAAACTTCAAAAATCTTTGATGGTGATTCACATTCTACAGAATAAGCCACAGATAGATCATTAACATCATTAAATTCTCAATCTTTTTTTTTTTTTTTTAGAAAATATGGGAAGATCATTCTTCTGGTTTGAGATAGCCATACTAATTGCTCATAATGCAACTATCTCAACTCCTTATCACGAAGATAAAACACTAAGTTAAGGGAAACTAACTTACATTAACTAACTAAACATTATGACAAAAAAACCAAACAAACAAATAAGGATTACATGTAAAGCAAGTGAAACAGACGTAAAATGTCTAACTTTGGACTATTTATTGGGCTTGTGAGGCAGCTCACTAAATGTAAAATTTTCATTCATCTCCTCATTCTGTTCTTAGATCAGCAAACAGAAAATGAGATGCTGGTTCTTTTTCTCCAGGAGGGCTGCTCTTAAAGTTGCCTCCTTTTTATCCTCCAATTTTTCTCTTTATATACCTTGCCAGGTACTGGAACTTCAGAAAGCAATTATGGTAAATATCAGCTCTGAAGAGGTGATGTATGAGGGCATGGCAGTGGACATGTAGAGAAGGAAGTTGCTATCATGGCACATTGAATTCTGGGAACTCAGCTTCTCCAAGGCCAAAATCCTCAAGGGAGTGAGGTGTAGAGTTAGGGCATGAGAGCTGTTGGCAGTTCTATTAGATTCTGAGGTTGTAGTTTTTTTCATATATTTATTTGCTCAAAATTTCAAAAAGACATGAAGCAGAAGCAGGATATAATTCCACAGGTATTGCATCATCTAGAATGTTCAATTTCTAGATGAATACATTAACTTCTAGTTCAGATCTCAATATTAAAAAAATAATAAAACCAATTGAATGAAAAATGGACCTATGACAATGTATATAAGCTTATGTTTGAAAACACTTGACAGTGCATCAACAGGAAAATAGACCAATATGAGATCTATCAAATATACTGTAAATAAAGAGAAATAAGCATCATTTGAGCTCCCCAAGGAAGAGTACACTTCTGAGATTAACCACCTATTTTCAACACAAGCAGTTTTTAGAAAATGTGTACTCAGAAAGCCAAATACTTAAAAAGTAAGAGATTTAGAATAATAAAAAAGCAGAAGGAGATTCTTTTGAAAGTTTTAGAGTAGCTAGCTGCTGTTTTGCTTGTTCAGTCTCACTTTTCTTTTTTTGGTGATAACGAAGGCCTTCTTTTTGTATCTGGAAATGCTCGTCCACATGGCAAGACTGTCAATCACCTGCTGGTTTCCATGTCTTCTGAAGTGAGGCTGGATCATCTGTCTCCATATCCTTGAAGGTGAAGGTAAAGTCGCTCAGTCGTGTCCGACTCTTTGCGACCCCCTGGACTGTAACCTACTAGGCTTCTCCATCCATGGGATTCTCCAGGCAAGAATACTGGAGTGGATTGCCATTTCCTTCTCCAGGGGATCTTCCCGACCCAGGGATCGAACCCAGGTCTCCCACATTGGAGGCAGACGCTTTAACCTCTAAGCCACCAGGGAAGCCCACACCTAAAGCAAAAGTCCTTTTATCAGGCACAAACAGAATCCTAGAGAGTGGAATCTCTGCCTTTCTGAGATCATGGGTTGCAAGGAATCACATGAGACAGGCAGTGGTTATGCACTCATAATTTATCTCACAATCTAAGAGTTAGACATGTCAACTCAAATTAACAGATGAGATGAGGACACAGATTAACAGCCTTTTCCAGTTCAGTCAGGAATCAAGCAGAATATTGAGAACTTTCAGCAGGTATCATTAACTTTGGATTATTAAGAAAAGAACACTTTTTTTTCCCACTGAAATACAGCTGACTTACAAATATTAATTTTAAGTATACAACATAGTGATTTGATACTTTTATAGATCACACTCAAAATAAACAAAATCCTTTATTTTTTCCCTTTTAATGAATAGCTTAACTTTTGAAGATCATATGCTTCTAAACATTTAATCATAGAAAAAAATAAATGGTTGGCTATTCCCCAATCTGGCTTCTCTAGTGGCTCAGTGGTAAAGTAATTGCCTGCCAGTGCAGGAGACATGGGTTCGAACCCCTGGGTGGAGAAGATCCCCTAGAGAAGGAAATGGCAACTGACTCCAATGTTGGGAAATCCTATGACAGAGGAAGCCTGGCTAGTGGGTTACAGTTCATGGGGCCACCAAAGAGTCAGACAGGACTTAGTAACTAAACAACAACAACAATCCCTCATTCATTCAATCTTGCTCAGATTCACTTTTCCAGAGTCTAGAAAAAGACTCATGAAAAGAGAATAAAATAATTCCCAATCATCATGTAATAGCTTTGAGTAGATGCAAGAATGCATGTGCCTTAGATTTAAATAGTGCTTCTGTATCAGCCACATTGTCTCCCGCTTTGCAAAGGAAAGCAGCTGTCTTCATCTCAAGCTCCTCAGAGATGGTACTTGCAATACTGTTACTACTGCCATGGGCTCTGTCACAGCATATGTAGCAGCAGAGCAGTTACCTAAGCAACACCTGCCCTTGAACATGAGCTACAATATTGGAAAATCCTTCTACTGCTTTTGCCTTGATTTATTCTGCCAACTTATTCTATGTTCACTCTCCAGGCTGGGATGATATGTGAAAATGTGACCACTGACCACGACTTACACAGTCTACATCAGTGGTATGCCAGCCCCTGAATAAGCCAAGAATTCAGATTCTTTGCCCAGATCAACAATATTAGCCATGAAAACAAAGCTGTCTGCAGCAGCCCACCTGTTATTAAAATGTATGTGACAGACTACTCGCACTGATCTGCCACCTGTCAATGAATCATTTGGCAGGAAATTCTCTCCAATGTTATAATGTAATTTTCACATACACCCACAACACCGAGGGTAAAAGCAAAACAAAAATCTGTATTAAGAACTAATATGTGCCAGAAATATTCATTAAAAATATTCTACTGGATTTAGTCCTGCAAGATAGCCTATAAATTTCCTCTTTTCAAATGAAACACTATTCAGAGAGGTTACAAAGGGCTTCCCTGGTAGCTCAGACAGTAAAGAATCTGCCTGCAATGCAGGGGACTTGGGTTTGATCCCTAGGTCAGGAGGATCCCCTGGAGAAAGGAATGGTTACCCACTCCAGTATTCTTGCCTGGAAAATTCCATGGATAGAGAAGCCTGGCAGGCTACAGTCCATGGGGTCGCAAAGAATTGCACACTACTGAGCAACTAAACACACACACACACAATAAGTTGACCAAGGTCACCAACAAGCAAGGGACAGAGGCAGGAAGCAAAACTCAGGCTTATAAGCCAGGACAAGCCTCTCTCGGTATTGCAACTACTAAGAGTTTTATGATGGGTAATGTATATCTTAATACAGTTTTGTTGTTTTTGTTAATATACAAAAGAAGTTTTAAAAATATGCAGGTTCTGTTGGACTATGAAATTCAGTCTCTCGAAACATGTAAGATCTTAGACCTCATCCATTTCACCTACAATCAGTGCAATAAGCTCTTCCACCATGGCCTCACTGGTGGTTACCCAGTCTCTGATCACAGTGATAAAGAACACACTAGGTTATAAAACAGGTCATTCAATGTTTGGAAATTCCCAAACATAGGAAAGTTTTTAAATCTACATTGAGAGACTTCCCTGGTGGCCCAATAGTTAAAGAGTTCGCCTTCCACTGCAGGGGTTGCAGGTTTGATCCTTGGTCAGGAAGCTAAGTTTCCACATGCCTCATGGCCAAAAAACCCCAACATGTCACAGAAGCAGTATAGTAACAAATTCAATGAAAACTTTCAAAATGGTCCATAGCGAAAATATCTTTTTAAATTTTCTTAATTTAACTTTAGCTTTTTATTTTGTATTGAGGTATAGCCGATTAAGAATGTTGTGGTAGTTTCAGGTGGACAGTGAAGGGACTCAGCCATGCATACAAATGTATCCATTCTCCCTCAAACCCTCCTCCCATCCAGGCTGGCACATAACATATGAATGGTACATGGGAACATAATATTATGTGTGTCTTTAAAAAAATTTTTTAATTACATTGAGCAAAATTTTCCCTTTGTTAGTTGCCTATCTTTCATAATCTCAAGTCACATTGAATTAAGTAAGAATTTATTTTACATAATGATTCTTTCAAAATCAAAAGACAGCATGAATTTCTCTGAAAGTCTGCCTCTGGGTGGGTAAACGCTGTGTCTTTGAATGGTTCCCAAAGGCATGGTTTCCAGCCTCTGCTTATCTAGCATCCACGAAAGAACACAACATGCCAGCTGTGGACTAATACAACAGGGTAACAGGAAAAATGTCTCACAAATTGCTCTAGACACCATATTTCTGTTTATATAGACTAAAATTAAATCTATTATTTTTCTATATGCCAATAATGCCACATTGTTGACTCATAATGACAGCTTAGTTAAAACCCTTGATCTCTTGTGAATAGCTAATAAGTCAGAACAGACTATAATAGTTATTATTTAAACTGAGATTTAGGAGTTAATTGCCTATCTATTGTTAGTTTCAGGATTAACTGTGCATTTTTTAAGGATTATAGTTCTTTAAAAGCATAATCTGTAACAATAACTGAGACACCTTTTCATGTGTCTACAATTTCTCAGGCATTACAAGTTTTAGTTAACGAGTGTTCACAACCACCCTGTGAATTAGATATTATCATTTACGTACGAGGAGAGCTAGAGTCAGACAGATGAAGGGCCCACAGAGCAGGGGCTTCAGTGAGATTTAAATCCAGGCGTGTCTGATTATAAACTCTTAGTTCTTTTCAGTATTGTACAGTCCTTCCCCAGCTTTATGTCATTCCATAAATATGATGTATCTCTTCTATAACTTTATTAATTAATGATTAAACATAAAACAACAAAATTAGAATAAAATGCAAGTAATAGGGAAAAAATGGAAACAGAGACAGATTTTATTTTCTTGGGCTCCAAAATCACTGCAGACGGTGACTGCAGCCATGACGTTAAAAGACACATATACCTTGGAAGAAAAGCTATGACAAACCTAGACAATATATTAAAAAGCAGAAATATCACTTTGCCAACAAAGGTCTGTCAAGTCAAAGCTATGGTTTTTCCAGTAGTCATGTACAGATATGAGAGCTGGACCATAAGGAAGGCTGAACACCAAAGAATTGATGCTTTCAAACTGTGACACTAGAGAAGATTCTTGGGAGCCCCTTGGACAGTAAGGAGATCAAACCAGTCAACCCTAGGGAAATCAACCCTGATTATTCATTGGAAGTACTGATGCTGAAGCTGAAGCTCCAATACGTCGGCCACAAAATTGGCAAAGACCCTGATGCTGGGAAAGATTGAAGGCAGGAGGAGAAAGGGGCAACAGAAGATGAGATGGTTAAATAGCATCACCAACTCAATGGACATGAGTTTGAGCAAACACCTGGAGATAGTGGAGGACAGAGAAGCCCGGTGTGCTACAGTCCATGAGATCACAAAGAGTTGGACACAATTTAGTGACTGAACAACAAGGACCCCCAATAAGGTTTAAGAAATGTAGAAGTCAAAATCTTTACAGTATGAAATCCACTTAGCATTATTGTTTTGTTCAGCTTTATCTTTCTTACTATGCAAAGGTAACACAATAGTCTTGGCCAAATGCTTTGCAGGCTCTCAATTTTATCTCCTTATTTTGTCGCTCTATGAAATTAACTTTATTAAAAGACTAAGTGTCAGCAGGGGCGTCCCTGGTGGCTCAGAGGTGAAGAGTCCTCCTGCCAATGCAGGAGACTTGGGTTCAATGGGGAGATCCCCTGGAGGAGGGAATGGCAACCCAATCCAGTATTCTTGCCTGGGAGAATCCCATGGACAGAGGAGCCTGACAGGTTGCAGTCCGTAGAGCTGTGAAGTGTTGGACATGACTGAATTTGGGCACCTTACTCCTGATTCCGCTACGATCAACTAACGCATTTACTATGAAAAAAACTGAAGTGACTTAGCACTCAGGAACATCACCCAACGGAGGATGAGATAATTCACCCTTTCCTTGTCACTGCACTTCTGAATATACAGATCACATTTTGTACAGTTCTTTAGAGTTCCTTTCTGTTTGCTGCATCTGATAAGGATGTCTGCTATTGTGATTTCTATTCAAACTGTCTGAATTAAACAATGAATTTAGGAAGGATGTTTGATATTAGCCCAGTACACAAAATAAATCAAACCCTTTTTGCCAGCAACAAATAAATAGAAACTGAGTATTAAAATACATTATTTATAGTTGAATC